>VWZZ01003789.1:60805-80531 GCA_013399095.1 Psophia crepitans | reverse complement strand
ACAGGGGGACTATCACTTGCCTACTCCTGCTGGCCACACCATTCCTGATGCAGGCCAGAATGCCACTGGCTTTCTTGACCACCTGAGCACACTGTGTTTCCTAGAATATCTTAGCATTGACTGACTTTACACACAGAAATAACACTACTGAAAGTCCCTAGAGAATATGTGATAGTTTAATTATAGTCCTGGGAAATAAGGCAGAAAAGCTATTGTTATGGATAGTTATTGGAACACAGGAAGTTCTGTGTGAATATGAGGAAAAACTTCTTTACTTTGAGGGTGACGGAGCCCTGGGACAGGTTGCTCAGAGAGGGTGTGGGGTCTCCTTCTCTGGAGAGATTCAAAACCCGCCTGGACACAATTCTGTGCAACCTGCTCTAGGTTATCCTGCTTTAGCAGGGGTTTGAACTAGATGTTCTCCAGAGGTCCCTTCCAATGTCTGCCATTCTGTGATAGGAGAAAATGCTTGTGTGTACCGTAATGTGTATATACTTACCTGCTCACGGTTGACACCGGGGGTTTTTTTTTTTAAAAAAAAAAAACAAAACCACAGTTGAGTTGATGACACTGCACTGAGATGTAAAATGTTCAATAATTTTTCTTCTAGATATCAAATAGATGCTGCTGTTGTGTGTGTCTGAGACTGGTATTTCTGGTGATCACTACAGGATAAATATGCAACTGTGCTTCAGTGTCTGTGTAGTGTACTTTTATGGTTCTTAGCAGTTAAAACTTCATGTTATTTTGAACAAAGCTTTTTTCTTTTATCTAGTATACTGTGTTGTTTCAGTGATTCCTTGGGGTGCGTTTGGAAAGGTGCTGATTAACATATAGTTAAACTAAAGATTTAACTTTCTTATTGAGAGCTGCTATTAGACTGGCTTTCAAGTCAGTAAATGTAAGTAGGTGTGTAGTGAATGCTACTATTTAAAATTCAAAGATTAAGACAATTCCTTTTCCTGTTCTTTATTTTTAGATTAGAGAGTTTTGTTTCTTTGGTGCAAAATGGGCAAATAGGATTTAGAGTATTATTAGAATCATTATATCACTGTCATTGGTCCTGGGGTTGCCAGGCCTTTTCTGATTATCAGATGCAACAAATGACGTCCAATTTTATTGACCAGTTTGGCTTCAACGATGAGAAGTTTGCTGACCAAGATGACATCGGCAAGTGAGTATAATGTTAATACTGGCTTTGACTATGGTCTCGGAGTTTCCTTTCTTACTGTGTATTTGGCTGTGGTTTTGCTGATAATAAATACAAGCCTTTACTGATGTGAGACAATTGGCCAGTCAGTCCTGTCTTTTTGTACCGTCTGTGTGCGTTGATAAAAGCCTCCCTGAACAGTGTACAGAGGAAAACAACAGCTTGTTTTCCATTTCTAATGTCCTGGTTGTGCCAACATGAGAACACAGTGCCTGTGAATAAGTAACTAAATTATAATTCTGCTTTTGGAAGCTATGTTTATCCAATGACCTGGCATTCTTGGAGACAGTTTCACTTTCTCTAACTGAGTGATTTCCCCCCTACTGAATCTATGTACCAGACTGGATGAATAGTTCTACTTTTTAAGTTTTTCTGGAAAGGATGATAGGAGCAACATGTCTGTGAGTGTACTTTTTCTATAGGGGACGGTAAGAAAGAGCATTGTAAATCTACCTTTTTTTCAAGGTCAAAGCAGTTAAGATTTGTTTATACAAGTATGGTAAGTGGTGAGGGTATGAGAACAATAGTGGTCAGGTTAAAAAAACCTGACCAAACAAACCTGAACAATGAAACAACAATGAAACAAAAATAAACAAAGAACTCAAACAAAACACACAAACACCACTTCCCCCCCCCCCAAAAAAAAGGAAAACCAAACACACAGCATCAAACAAACAAAACCACCCCACACAACAACTGATCTCTCTTCAGTTCAAAGTAAACTTATGTCAGAAAGGGAAATAATGGGGGTTTTTGCTGAAAATAGAATTGATCTTGATTTTTTGTAAGAATTCATGGCTTGGGATGCAAGAACATGCAGATAAGAATAAACCCCTTACTTGAAGGGGCCTTAACCCCTTACTAACGGGTAAAATACAATAAAATGTCTCAGTGCTTTTCTGTAAGACCTGTTTAGTAAGTGATGGTTGACTGAAACTTGCTTGTGCAGTCTAAGAAATACTGCTGCCTTTTTACAGCATATAATCTGCTAAAATTATAGATTAAGATATGATGGGAGAGGAAGCAATTTAGGATACTCTTTTTAACTTTATTAGAATCAAGTGGATTTTGGCAAGGATAGGAACTGGAATTGCTTTTAAGATCATGCCTTTGGTAGTGTATGGTCTTGGTGAAAAGATGATGACTACTAGTGTAACAGATCTCTTGAGATTTGTGATTGGTGTACTGATGACATACTCATGAATTAAAGTAAGTTTATCTATGGTTTAATTCAAAGTTACACCTTTAGTGCAAGAATCAATTACAGCTGCTTGCTGTTGCACAGTAATTCAGTTAAAGTTAAACTTATGTTCCTTCAAACCACTTACCTTGTTCTCTACTTCATAATACAATGAGGATTAGAGGAAGATTAGTATGCACTCTGCTGAACACACTGCTGGATGTGTTTAGAGGAAAAAAAAATGTATTAACTCTTCTGAAAGTCTGGTAGTATTTCCCACCTTCTCCTCCTCTGTTTCTTTTTGCTTCCCCTAGAGACTTAGTTTGCATAATGTTATTGTTTATTCTAAGGCATGCTTGTAATTAATGAAACTGCTTGATATTTTAATATGTGAAGATGTGTAAAGCCTAATATTTAGTGTTCAGCTTGGAAAAGAACTTCAGTGATTGGTTTAGAAAGTAGGCAAATTTCTTTTTATTTAGAAAACAAAAGTTGTTACTACATTTTTCGTTTTCCCTCTTCCTTATCAGAGGGTCCTTCTGTGGAATGGTGAAATCAGTTAGAAGGTATAAGAACTGCTAATGCACATCTTTGCAGGATTTTGAGCTGTATCATAGTAGACCATAGTCAGATAAGGCATTCTTTAGGCCTGCTTTCTTACAGTGCATAATAGTACCATATTTGAGGTTTGTGTATATCTTTTTAGTTACGCTTGCTGCACCTTCACAACTAACTATAGGGTAGAGAAGACATTGTTTTGTATTTTTGCTTGAAATATTTCACAGTTAGAAAAATCACGCAAATGGCAGGCCTCCTCAATGTCAAATTTGACTGGTTTATGTTGGAAACTACTTTGTCTTATATTTCTTGATATTGGAAAATGAGACACCTAAGAGAAACTAAATCTATTCATGTCATAATAAAACATCTTGTTTTATTGCATACATCTGCTTTTTTGTAGTGTTTCTTTTGATCGGGTCTCAGACATCAACTTTACCCTCAATACAAATGAAAGTGTAAGTATGTGTTCCTGTACTGTCAGAAGAATTACTGTCTCTTAAACTTTGGTGTGACCTCAGAGTTTTGGTGGTGATTGTTATATTTACTCCTTTGTGTAATCTTTGGAAAATAAAAACCCTGCCTTGTTCCTCTGCAATGAGATTTTTCTAATTGGAAGACACTGCTGTTTTTTGTGATCAATATTAAACAGAATTGCTTCAAATTTGTATGGCCAGATTCAAGAACAGACTTGGATCTGATTTGTACATATTGCACGCTCGTGTTTTACGGGTAGAAGTTGTTTCAGTCTTCGAGTGAGATTGTGGTGACAGCAAAGCAAGGACAGAGACGTTAACCCTAGATATTACTTGTCAGTGGAGCTGAAATGAACCCTACAACAGAAAATAAAGCTGGAGTACTTGGTGGTCTGATTATCTGAAAAGCTCTTCAGTGTCATTCCTGCATGCTGTTCTTAAACATGATGGAAACTCCTAGCTGCTCTTTGATGGTCCACTCAGCTTGTTAGTAGCAGAGCACCAAGCGAATAATTTCTTGACTAGCTTTAAATTGTTAAGACATTCTGGTTTTCTGCTGCTTTTAGAGGGATGGGCTTTTTCTCCACTGGTTTAAGATTCTCTTCAGAATAGTCATGTATTTCCAAAATGTTTACTAATGTAAATAGAATGATTAATCATAAAGACAGATTTTATACTTTTGGTGCATTTAGGGCAATATAGCCTTGTTTGAGGCATGCTGTAAGGAGCGGATACAGCAGTTTGATGACGGTGGCTCTGATGAAGAAGACATTTGGGAAGAAAAACATATTGCATTTACACCAGAGTCCCAGAGGCGTTCCAGGTAAGAAATGTTTCTCATCCAAATAGCAGTGTAGTGAGCCCTCAATGCTGAGCATGCCTTTTGTGTCAGGGTGACTGACAGCACAAGCTGTCCAGCATAACGAGCTATTTCCATTCGGTGGAGAAATGAGTAGAGGGATGCTTTAGTGTCTGTTTTCCAGCCATAACTTTGAGAAGATGGCAACGGCTGCCCTGCCTATTCACCTCTTCCTGCACTTCAGCTTTTTGTAGCTTGTTTTTTTTTTTTCCTGCTGCTTATTCTTTCCATCTGCTTAGCCGTTCTTGCCTTGAGCAAGGCAGTCCAGCTCCACATCTCTGTAGATCTTGCTGTCCTTTCTACAGTACCAGTGTGGTTGTGGAGAAAACTGCAGAGGAGGCTGCATTGAGGGTAAGGAGCATCTGGTCCCCAAAACTCTCAGGGCTGTGCAGCTTCCCTTGGTAACTACTGAATTTTGTCCCTGGGTAGTCTTGGCTTTTCTTGTGGCTTGAGTCATGAACTTCTTCCCTTGCAACCTTTGAAATGCACGTTGCTAATACCTTCTGTACAAGTCAGTTATTTCTCTGATTTTGTGGTTACTTTATACGAGGTGTTTTACCTTACCTTCTCGCATTACCTTGCTTTTTGTGTTAGTTGTGCTCACCACGAAGGGAGAGATGCCGGTAGGGTTTGAAGCATGTTTATAGTTAAAGAGGATGGACTGGAATATAATTTGGGAGATTATTTTAAAACGGAGTTGTTAGGTTTGTTGTTAAATTTTAAAATAAATCAAGTTATACCTTGTTAGATTCATGTTGAAGTGTATTGTATTTCAGCACTTCTGTTTAGTGTGGAGGGACCAAATAGCCCAACAATCTCTGTATGCAGATCTGATTCCTTACTTTCCTTTTCTGTTCCCTTTTGCATGGCAGGAGTAAAACCAGTTGTTGTCTTTTACTTACAAATGGGGGTAGAAATATTAGACTATTTACATGATCAAGTGAAAACCTTAAACCTTGGTTTTTTGAGAGAGAAATGAGGGAAACACTTAACAGCTGACAAATTATACCTCCATTAAACTATCAGGAATGATAGCTGTTGTAATTCTCTTTGGCCTCAAAAGCTTCGGTATTTCATTGTGCCCAGGATCTGATACTAAACACAGAATGTAAATTATCTCTTTGTATTTTAAGTTCGGGCAGTACGGACAGTGAAGAAAGTACAGATTCTGAAGAGGAGGATGGAACAAAACAAGACTTGTTTGAATCTCACACCAATACAGAGGACAAAATGGAAGTAGACTTAAGTGAACGTACGTAGCTTTTTTCCCAGCTGCTTTGAGGTATAGGAAAGTTAGATCTGGCAGTCTTACTTGTAGGAGTTTTCCTCATTTACCATATTTATTCTAACTATCTTAAAGTAGTCTTTCCTACTGTAAAGTCTGCCTGCAGCAGAGAGTGAAAATGTTTGGAAGTTTGAACTTGTTATGTGATTTGATTGGAGTCACTTAGTCTCTCTAAAAATTCATGTTTCTACTCTTCGAGAGGGGAAAAAAAAAAAGGAGGAGGAATCAGAAAGGGAAGGATGAAATGTAATCATTTATACATCTTGAGTACCTGCCAAACTAATAGGTTGTTAATCTTCAAACCTAAAATATAGTTATCTTTACTGGAAGCCTTTCAGATCAATTTTTCATCTAACAGTGCTCTTCTTTTAAAAGACTTCCTACAGAAGCCAAGTGAACTTGTATTGGTCTGGTTTCATGTGTGAATGAAAGATGTTCATCAGTAGACTCTTAGTGGAAACTTATGTAATTGGTTTAAAAGTTTTCACGTTCAAGTCACAATAGCTGGCTTTAGTTAAACTGGCAATATCTGTAGGTAAAAGCCCTGTGTTTATCTAGACTGTAAGGAATTAAGTTAAATAGAAGGAAAAGTTAAGGGTTTTCTTTTCTTTTGTCAGATTGGTGTCGTTGGCATCTGTGTGTCAAACAAGTTTTGATCCATGTGGATCTCCTCCCATATCTGCCTGGGTTGGAATTTCTAATTGCTAATCAGAGCTTCCTTTTCAGCCTGTTTTTTTGTATGTAAGTGTTAATGAAAAACATGTTTCCCTTGGGTAGGTGAAGTATTTTGAATTGACCTATCCTAAATTAGATTCTGATAAGTCACAGTTGCTGCAAAATTTAAAATCC
Organism: Psophia crepitans; assembly: GCA_013399095.1. Lineage (NCBI taxonomy): Eukaryota > Metazoa > Chordata > Aves > Gruiformes > Psophiidae > Psophia > Psophia crepitans. The sequence goes on along the minus strand of VWZZ01003789.1, from coordinate 74,114 downwards.
CAATAAATAAGTTCTAAAAAGCCTTAAACTTTTCTGAAACTTAGCAGTGGTGTTAGTGCATGAGAACTTGTTTAGAGACTGCCCATACTTAAGTTGACGTGCTCTTTCCTATGCTGTGGGAAATGTGCATAGGAAACTGAGAAAGAAAACTCTTAAGTAGCTTTTTTATTATAGAAATTTGTTTTGAAAAATTAGATGTTGATGTTTAAAGAATAAAGTGGGATTGTACTTGTGATCTAGTATGGTTTATTGGTTTTGTTCCTCAGATAAGCTATATAATTATTTAGCAGAATACTCTGAGTTATGGTTTTTAAAATTCTACCTTACTAGCAGAATTTCCCTTTTCGGGAATGCATTAATTTTTTACAGTATATAGAGGATTCTTCTGCATGTGCTTTATAGTCTAGTTATGAATTTTTCTGTTTTTTTTGGAATGTACATATAGAAAAATCAATGTGTTAAGCGTATGTTCACTCATGTTCTTTATTTAAACTTGCTCCTAATGAACTTGTTCATGGTTTTTCAGCACCAAACTGGTCAGCTAACTTTGATGTACCCATGGAGACTGCACATGGTGTCAATCTGGATTCTGTTGGGTCTGATGTGTGGAGTACAGAAGAACATATGCCAGCAAAAGAAACTGGCTGGGCTTCCTTTTCAGAGTTCACATCCTCTTTGAGGTAAGAACATCAGTGATTCGTGGCAAGTTCTTCACTACTAAACGCAATAGCAGCTGCCACTCTGTTCCCTTGGGATAGCCATCTCTGCTCAACCCTGTGTTGGTTGTGTTCTGATTGAATACAAGGTTTGTAGTGTCTGAAAGGCCCCATGTGTTATAACGGTAAGTCTTTGTATGATCTACCTCATAGCAGGCTTTTATAGGATGGGTGGATACTAGAGCATCACTGATTTAGAGGCTTTTTAAAGAATACTTAGTTCCCTTAGTATTGGTCTGTGACCAGAATTTGAGCTGTGATTTATGTTTTTTATGTAGTTTTGATTTTTAGTGTAGGCTGAACCCAGTGAAGAGTTGAATGTAAAGGTCATAAGATGCCTGATGATTCAATTTTCTGATAAATGAAATAGGTTTGGTTTCAGTGGGGTTTTCTGTTGGTTTTTTAACTCGCATTGTTATGCAGCTGTGATATCTAGGTTAGGTAGTTCTGCACTATTTAGAGAATGCCTGAGATACACCTTACTTTCTTGGTTTGAACTCTACATAAAAAAAAATAGTCCTCTGTGTAAGTATGTAATCATACAGATGTAAACTTTTGAGTTGCCAGATACTAGCAGTCAAGAACAGATTCCCTATCCAATTAGAAGATTCTTCCTTTTTTACATCTGGTTCCCAATTATTTGGGCATTAAACAGCTCGGATAGAAAAGTATGACTTTTCCAGCCCAAAATGGTGTATTGTTTATTGCTTAAGACAGATAAATTGGTAACAAAATTACGGGTTTAGAAAACGAAGACTTGGAGTCGCCACATTAGTGGAAGGAAACATTATTCTATAAATAGTGAGGAGTGTTTCAGGTGGCCAGATCTTCTTGCTTTCATTCTGTTTCAGTAGAGTTCTAGACCTCTTAGCTTTGATATTGAACTAAAAATACTGTTTAAAGAATACTTCATTCTACTGTTCAGACATGTTTCTAAAGCTTTTTTACTTTATATTTGAAGCTCAAAAGATTCCTTAAGAAGTAATTCTCCTGTGGAAATGGAAACAAACACAGACCCAATTGATCCCTTGAGCGCAAATGTAACTGCTCTTACAACACAGCTAGAGAGTAAGTACACTGCATTCAGAAATGCAAATAGATTGGTTTTAAGAGTTGTACCTGAGAAAGATCTCCCTGACCTCTAAAATCTAGGTTTCCAGAAACCTCTCATCTGGCTCTGCTGCTATTCTGCCACATAATAAAAATGATTGTCAAAGAATTGCAGAAACTATTTAAAATAGTTTCCTACCTATAACAGGAGCCAGTGTTACTGTTACCTCTAAAAAGTGGGCACATCATGAACAGTAAACCATTACAAAGAGGCTAAGTTTGTTCTGTTAGAGAATCCTCATCTGTGTCAGCACTAGTTAGCTGAGCTGATGCTTGAGAAGAGTGGTTGCCTCTGGTCTCTTCATATGTGGCAATAGGGCAGTAGCCTCAACATGTTCAGATTTCCCCTTTCCACTCATTTCTTTCCAAGTGACCTTCACTATGCATGCACTAATTCTGTCTTCTACTTGTATGAACTGGTTAAAGACCAAACGTATGCCAGTTAGCTTTTTGTATATATTATTAACAGACAAGAAGTCCAGGGAGACTGGACTTCCCAAAGGCTTGTCTTCACTTGGAAACTTCCTGTCAAATTCGTACTGCTTGGACTTCTGTAATGAATTTGACTGTACAGAAAAATAACATGTCACTATAATTCTACTAAAGTCTGGTTCAGGCAAACCTGTTGCAAGAACCATTGTCAATTTAAATCACTAAGTGGCTTGCAAAATGAGGGAAAAAGGTTATGGAATGTGACTTAAATCATTGGTAAGAAGTGTTTGTGCTCTAGGAAGTGTATAGTGGAGGTTGCAGAAAGGTGGCTTTCTCTGTAAGGAAGTACTCAAAAAGTGTACAAAACTGCAAAAAAAATCATTCTGATTATACTGCCTTGTATGCTTGCTTGTGAAATAGGAACATAACCAGCCATGTACTAATTCACTTCTATATATCTAGCCCCAGGAAATGTTGCTATGGAGGCCAGCTCCGATGGAGAGGATGATATAGAAAATGCAGACAAGGTAACTGAAACAGTAATGAATGGCAGCATGAAGGAGACACTGAGCCTTACTGTAGATGCTAAAACTGAAACGGCTGTTTTCAAAAGGTGAGAATACCCATTGTCTTACCACCCTTGTAAAATAAGTACTGTTGATGGAACATGATATGCCATCAAGTGGAGCTATCTGCAAGTGATAAAAAGCTGAGCTTTTTAAATTTTGCACAGAATCATTAGATTTGGATTGGAATTCCATCCCTCTCATCCAAGAGAGTGGAGAACAGAAGTTGAAGGCCAGCCAAGCACTGCTGTGGAGAGTAATCAGACATTTGGGGTGATTAGTGGTGACGGTATGGATGATGGTGTCAAATCTGTTCTGGACTACAGGTGGCACATAGAATTCTAGAATAACAGGAAGAACAAACAACTTAATTTTGGTAATTTTTGATACAAAGTATTTTATGCAGAAGTATCTGTCTTACAATATTCCATATTATTCCATATTACATATATCAACACTGGGATTCTTTTTTATTTAGTATCAAATCTTCATATAGGGAAACAGTCTGACCTCCAAAAATAATTTTGACTTTATTAATTGAAGCTGTTGTGCCACACACCTCCCCCTCTCCCCCCTGCCCAGATCTTGACAAATCAGAACAGACTTCTAGCATTTTGGCATGCAACCCTCTTCCCATTCTTTTAAAATAATTTCCTAGTACCTGTCCTAGCTTTAAATAATTGTCCATGTGTCTTGAAAGTTGCTTAAAAAAATCCCAGTCTGTTTCAGTAGAAAAAACTTCCCAGTGTTAGTCCTTACACTGCCCTTTTAAATTCATTTTACTTTGTCCCATTAGTGGTAGTAGATAAGTGCTATTCATTTCAGACTGTTCAGGAATTGAAACATAACAGCTTTCAGTCACTCTTGCTTCCATCCTTTTGATTATTGAAGCAATAAATAATGACTCTTAATCTCTTTTGGCACCTTACTTAACTTCTGATGTTTTTTGGTATGGAGGAGAGAGAGCATTTATAGCTGCCCAGCGCTTGTAAGTCAAATGGCATTGTTAGAGGAACTGAACCAAAGCAGTTCAGAGGAGGATTCGGACTCAGTGCAGACCGATATGACGTGAAACCGTAGTGCCTTGCTGATTAGTAAACTATGCATCTGCTCTCCAGTTCATTCTGTGTTTTGGGGAGCACTTTTATATGGTCTGCACTCCTGTTGATTTAAATGTTTACAGTTGAATTTTGTTACCCATGGTGTTTTTACACCACTCCTTAAACTGCCTTAGTTCATGTGCACTTTCAAGTTCTGTGACTTCTGGTACTGGTGTCAAAGCTAACACGAGGAGGCAGCACGTGGTGGCAGTTGCTGCTTGCCTTTGTGGAATTACCTGCTTGAGCTTTGGAGTAAGCGCTTCAATTCTTGGAGATAAAGGACACAGAGGTGCAAAGGGAGGCAACATCATATAATCGCCCAGGTCAGAAGGGACCTCGGAATATCATCTGGCCCAGCCTTTTGCGGGAAAGGGAGCATAGATGAGATTATCTAGCACTCTGTCCAGTCGCATCGTGAAAACCTCTAGCAGTGAGGACTCTGGGATCTTGATTTGGCAAGGGAAGATTAAAGAAATGTAGGAGGCAAAAAGATTAATGCTGGGGAAAAAAAAATATGTGTAAAGGACAATTAGAGTAGTGAGCGGACATCCTACTCTGGTCTGTATACTTGGCACAGTGGATTATTCCAGACCCAAGTTTTATGTACATTTCTGCCTGAAGAAAATTGATGGTGTTGAAGTTTATGTTGAGGGGGGATAGGAGGGGCATTGTAAGCACAGTAGTCAGTTTGTGGAAAGCTGCAAAGAACAAAATTGTGGTTTTTAAATTTACTGTGGAGAATGAGAAGGGAAGAACGATAGCAGAGAGTGTCTCTTAAAAAAAAAATTAGGAGACTAGTTCCGATGGCAATGGTGGCAAGTATTTTATTTTGAACAAAGAGTATCAGGGCAAATGAGTCGGGGAGATCAGATGAGGAAAAATGAGTTGTGATGAGAGATTTCCAGGGGAAAGACAGTATTTATACAGGCTCTGCAAACATAAGGAGGCATAGGAGGAAAGAGTGATTCATTGGAAGGAGAACTGTGAGATTAGGAAGAAAAATCAGCAGAGGATTAAAAAGGCTTTAAAATGTTCCTGACCTCTTGTATAAATAGATTTGTTACCACAAAGGTACAAGATTGATGTTCGTGTCTGCTTCAGAGGTACCTTATAACTCACTCTCGCAGGTATACGGTCAAGTTTGTATTTTAGTGCACTCATAATGGTGTGTCAGAGGTGGGAGAGGGTGGAATAGAGAGGCAGAAAAGCTTTAGAGGCAAAACACAAATATTTGTTTGCTAATGACTTTTGAGGCTGGCTAGTTACATGATAATGTCTGGACTGTACTGCTTTTTCACTGAACTGTTTGGTTTTGTCTCTGGGAGGAAGTTAATGAAATAGATTGGGCTGCGATCTTAGTACTGTGGAGTTATTAGGAAGTTTATTAAAGGTGGTAATGAGTTAATGAATCTACTGAGATGTTTCGTGGACCAACTTTAATGCCAGTTTCTGAGGGAATCTTGAATTTCTTTTATACCTTCTTCTTCCGTTTTTGCATACTTATGGCTTCAGAGTGTTGAAATCCTATCGGTATGTATAGTAAAGGCTCGTGACTGATTGTTACCACTTCAGGCATCGCACACATTCCTTATTTCCTTTCTGATCTTATTTGTAATCATTGTATTTCCCACCCTTTTATCCAGTCGAGTTTTAATGGACGTAAACACTGGTGCATTATTAGGTGTTTGTAAAGTCTAGAGCCATGTGCTTGATCTTCATGTTGCAATCATAACTTAAAATCCATTTGCATGTGAAATATGGACCTGTCTCCCAGTTTTCTCCTGTTAACTTGTAATTTCCACACAAGTAAACTTAAAAATGATATAACTTTTTTTTTTTTCAAGTGAGGAAGGAAAACTGTCTACCTCGCAGGATGCTTCTTGTAAATATGTAGTAGAAGAGAATGCAGAGGTTGCAGGAGAGGCTCCTTCAGCTTTGCAGCCTAACAGCAGTCCAGAACAGAGGTAACTGCGTTCAAGGATGCATTCAATCCTCTAAACAGCAATTTGCATGTTTTTCTAATAGGATTGCTCTAAAGAGATTAATGAATTTCTATTGGTTATCTGCTCTGAGTTTTTAGCTCAATCTAAACATGTGCTTGCATCTATTTTATAAAAATCTCTTTTTGGTTGATTCTAAGAGTCTTGAGTTGTCAAAACTGTATTTGTCTTATACTACTTGTCTTGCAGGGTGTTGCAAATATCCCCATTCTGTTTTGTGATATGTTACCAAGTTGGAATAGTGAATTGATGCATTTACGAAAATAGTTATTTAAAAACAGATATTAGGGGAATGAGTTTGACTTTGTCCTGAAAATTTATGTAAATCAGGTCTACTATGTTTTCTTCCCATCTTCTACACTGCTGAACAGTTTTGGGGGGAGTCCACTAATGCAGCTCTGTGGAAAGCAAATGGTGCCTTAAGTCATGCTTGTTTGTGAATCAGATATTATTTGCATCCTTGTCTTAATCAGGTATTAATCGGAATACTTGTAGATTTGGAGAAAAGTACATAAGTAATTTGTTTCAAATAAAACTTCTGTGAAATACAGAGCAGCCTGGATTATTCAACATACTTATTGGAGGAAAGAAAATACATTTTTCTTTGGCAGCTTGGCTTCTAGCAGTCTTGGAGAATAGTAATTCAGGGTAGAATTCTGAGGGGACTACCACCAGAGAGCTGCTCTTGCATAAATGTGTTGCTCTTAAATTGTCAGGTTTCTCAAAAAAAAAAAAAAGACATTTGACAGCATTTCTCACGTTTCATTTCCTGTTGAATTACTTTTTGGGGCTGTGAGTTTTTTGTCTTCCAAGTTACAACGGTATAGAAACATCCACAATCAACTCTAAGTCTAGTATGGCTTCACCAAAATCAGATGTGTGTAGGGTGACATTAATCACCGAATGTTAAAAGTATTTGATGCAGGTGTTTCATATCCGAGCTAGTTTGTAGACTTTAGTCAGTGCAGGATTCATATTAAAAGCCTAAAACAATGAAGAGATTTAATTAGCTGAGAAGATTTCCATAGTTGAAGGCAGTATTCAGTGCAGACCTTGCTCTGAAACTTGGGTATTCATAAGTACTTTAAAATTAATGTCTAGGCAAGAGTTTACTAGTTTCCCAGCAGAACTAGTGGCTTTGTGGAACATCAGGTACAATCCCACAGGCTTGATTCTTGGTGTTAAGGCAAAGGGTGGTTTGCTGCCGTTTCCTGGTTTAGATGTAATTCAAGGGTGCCCAGAGGAGCTGTGCTATCTCAAAGAAAACATCCTTTTTAAAAGGAAAACCTAAATAGGTATTTGATAAACCCTGACTAATCTGTAGGATCTGCTTCTCTTCCTGCAGGGCAGGACTGGAGAGGTAGAGCTATGCTTGCTGCTTTTTAACTGGGGAGCTGTGAGTGTTCTGAAGGGAGAGTAGAGGATTTTGCTTAATTAAAAGCAGTTCCAGGAGTCGCTTTTGTCTTGCAGTATAAACAGGGGTATGATTCTGAAAATCAGAATTTAGAGTGTATATATGCACACATTTTCTGAATCCGTATTTAGTTGTTTTTGTAGTTTAAAAACTTCTATTTCTTGACTTTAATAGATTTTAAACTATTACTAGAGAAACATCTTATTTTTCACAGAAATCCTGTGAAAGAAGTAATAATTTTTGTGACTTTGGGCACTATGTTATTATCTGACTTTCTACTGAAGACAAAAATGCTTTTTTTGAGCAAAGATTCAGAGTATAACTCCACACACAACACACTCAACTGCATGTTCTGATGATTTTGTATGCAGACTAAGAAAGATGCAAGCATGTTTGATAAATTTAGATTCTGTTTTTTAGACTTGTTTAATGAGCTAGTATGTCTTACCTCTGTGGGTACACTACAACACTGCTACCTTTTCCTGTAAGCCAGAACTTTCTATTCTGCATCAATTCCATATCGAGTAGTGGACTCTAATCATTAAAAAGAACCAACCCAAAACTGTATACTTAGCTGAAGTGGGAAATCCAGAAATGCTTTCACAGCCTCTTCTTTATCTGGAGGTACTGTTTTTATAAACACTTTCTTTTTAATGCGGATAAGCATTAAATTGTAGGGAAGTCTTTGGATACTAGGTGCCTTTTGAGTGAAGATGCCTGTCTAAACCAACAGAGGGCTCTCGGAGCTAGCAGTTGGTTGGATTGCTGTTGACTTGAAGGAAATCTCGAGGAACTCACTGAATGCATCTGGCTTCAGCGAAGCACAGTACTTTCTCTAAAGGTGGCTGTCACAGCAGATCCTCATACAAGCGCAGTATAAATTTCAAGATAACCATAATGGTGCTTTTGGGGCTCCATGCATATATGACTAGTGGGAGGAGTCCCCTAGGTAGGTCTTTGGCTGGTGGCCAGCAGTAGTGATCTCTGCTAGGAGCCCTGTTCTGTCATGGACTTCTTTCCAGTTAATAAGTGACTTACCACTGTGCAGACTGTCAGACTTCCTGTCCATGCAGCACTTGTTTCTCACATTCCAGGTTTCTCTAAGAAGTGTTTACTATTGTCTAGTGCTGTCTGTCTTCTGTCTAATGTGTACATATTTTTTTTAAAAAGTGTTTTTAGAGCTTAGCAGCCAAAGGCTTAGCTAGGGGACTCCTGCTGGTCATGTGCATGTAGAGCACGGACCCAAGAATGGCTTCTCTGTGATGTACACCATCAGAGAACAGGAGTTACAGGTAACTTTTCTCATATGTGGTTCAAAATGGTATTTATATTCTGTAAGGGAATCTTCAAATGTGTTCAGTAGACTTGTACTGAATGGAAGCTGAGAGTGTTTTGCCTTTGATGCTTGTGATTCCGATTATTCTCATGCACTAGTGATTTGTTAGTCCAGAGCAATTGAGCCCACATTTACACCAAACTTCTGATTTAGAACTATATATACTGTTACTGTTTTCACTTTTGCAGGTTCTCCTCCATACTTCCTGAGCTTTTCAGGCTAATGGGCTGACATTCAAAGTATTTGTGAAATTGACAGTTTGTAGATTAGAGTAGTAACTATAGCAGTTTGGTTTTTTAAGGCTTTTGTTGTTTTTCCTGTTGTATCTTAGCTGCTTGCTTTCAAATGCAACCTTAAATACTCCTGGTATTGCATTTTGCCTTGCAAAATAAGATTTGGAGAAGTATCAGGAATGTGCTTTTTATTAGTGACTCTCTTGGGGAGTTATCCCATCTCTGGAGATCACTTAGTAGCTCAGTTAATGAAGATCAAATGTTCTTCAGTGGTATGCTCAGTTAAAGTGCTATGCTTAATTAGGCAATAAGGACTCCAGAAATGCTGGACTCGAGAAAATAAATGGGATGAGCATGTTGTGTATCCTCTTCAACTCCGAGGTCATGCTACACGTGATCTGGGCTTGTTGCTGTGTTTGGTTTGGTTTTTTCCTCCCCCTCCTCCCTCCCCACCTGAATTTGTTTTGGACCCTTCTTGTTTCTTGTATACTTACATCTTTTTTTGGCCTCTTAGGACTGATCAACACACCCATTTAGGAGAGGCATCTGTTAATGGCCCTGTATGATATGTGATGTCTACTACCTTGGCTGAAGAAAATGAACTGATATCCAGGTGTTTGAGTGTTTCTTGAGGATTTCATCTAGACCCTGTTGAAGCCAGGCACTGCTGCACTAATTTCGCAAGGGATCAGGACCAGCAACATTTATATTCTAGATTTTAAGACATTGTACAGAAATTCATAAGTGTAAAAATATTGCACATTGAGAAATACCAATAATTTTTGCGTATGTTTATATTGTATTGTTCTAAATAATGGGTGGCCTGTGAAATAAGATCCTGCTACCCGTGTAATGATGACAGTAGTGTTACTATAGTTAAAATGGCTGTAAGAATAGTTTTTTAAAAAAGTGAATACACAAATCTAATGTATTTGAGACATAACTATTTGATGATTAGTGTGACCAAAGTATTTAGCAGTTTTCATACATTTTTCACCTTGTAAAAAAAAAAAAGAAAAAAAAGAATTCATGTTTCTTCTGAAACTGAAATGCCCTATAAATGTTATTTTGGTTGTTTTAGCTTACAAAAGTGATTTAAATAAGAATTTTTTGGTGTTCAACATTTTACAACAGGTTTTTTAATTGGTAATTGTTTTCTGTATTGTTTAAAACAGATCAAAAATGTAAGTCTATTGGTAGAGATTTTAAGTATTTATTGCTACAACTTAGTTGACAAATTGATGTTACTGTAAAGCCATATGTTCTGTTAAGTCTTGTTTGCTTGAAACAATACCTTACAGGTGAAACACTAGAATATTTGAAGTGCACATGGCTTGTTGTGTTTAAGTGATTCACCTGCCTTTTAACCCATTCACCAAGATTTAGTTTAATACCAAGTGTTATAGAATGGAACATTTCAGAACAATCTGCGTATTTAAAACGCTATAATCCTTTTAGACAAGTCAAGTAAATGAAATGCCCATGCTGCTAATGTAATTACAGTACATGCATTTTAAAAGTATATAGTGTTTTTAATACAAATTTTGGCAGCAGAGCATGTTAATTGTTACTTTCACTGTACTGATCTGTGTGAGGCTTTCATTTGTATGTTCTGAACCAGTTTTTTCACAGCTGGTTTGTGTGTATATATATATAGTGATTATAGAAACTAATTCTGTGTAATTTATAATTTTCTATGTCAGTGTAAAATTCCAACAGCCTTCTCAAACAAACAGAAGCAATATACTGTATATTGCCACATTGTCTGGTGAAAGGGTTAAAGTTCACCTCCTGCACTTTTAGATGCAAATCCATTTTTGTTTCTGTAATAGTTATTCATTTTTTACATGATTTGTTTTCCTGACCAGTATTTAAATCCAAAAGGAAACTCTGAACAATGGCCAATGATTTATTTTAGAAGGTGTCCCAAGCAACGTGCCTAAACATTACATTGCATACAGAAATAAAAAAACCAAACCCACAAGTGTATAACGGCATTGCCCTTATTGCTTCCTCTTGCATTTTCTGCAGCAAACTTCAGTGGCGCTCATCATTGCAAATTGTTATGTACTGATCAGTTATGTGCAAATGGAGGGGGAAAACCACAGTATCATAGGTGGAATTGGTAACTGTGGTTGCCCTTTTATTTGTACTTCAAAAACGATGGAATCAGTCAGTTTAAGTTCTCTTCTTCAGTTCAGAATTAATTCCAGATCAGCTTGACCAAAAATGTTTGGTGTATTAGCTTTAAGGTTGGCAGCTGTCCTTTTATCACTTTCTGATCTGTTATTGAACAAGCAGTATTGGAAACAGAACCACTAATTTCAACACAGGAATTGCAATCTAAGTAGAAATTCCGAATATAGGAGAGCAATGTGTTGGCTTAAGGAATGAAACTTTAGTCCTTTCCATTGGAGCTGTTTGTCCCTTGTTAGCTGTGTCCTCATGAAAAGTGACAGATACTGGCAGCAAATTACTTGAAACTGTGTTTCAGCCCTGATGCCTGCAGTTCAGCAAAGTCTTCTGGTATGTTGTCCTTCCATCTGTTAATGAACTTACCTATCAGTCCACTATCCAGTTCGTTCATATGGAGCTCAAAATTGAAAAGAGGGAGTATTTTGTCCCCCTTCCCTCTGTTCCTGATAGGTGATACTAGTTGAGTGGAGGTGTGAGAAGTGGTGGTAAGTGGAATTAACCTTTCAGTGTAGTTTGGCTTCTAATTAAAGGGTGCAATAGAGGTAAACTAGGTTAGCTTACCTAATGCTGATTTCAGTGGTCTTGAGGGTTCTTCCTTCCTATTACCTTTTATTGTTAGTTTTAACAGCTTATGTGGGAGAGGAGTCAAGCCTGGGATTTAACCTAGATTTGATGTAGTGCGGGCTTGTTCTGAGGAAGTGTAGGATGTGTGTTTACCAATACTTTACTGCTCATATAGGCTTACAAAGGTTAGCACATACTTGGGAGAGTTCTTCTGAATGGCTGTTACCCAGACTGTTGAATCAAATTTGACTTGCATGCAATGGAATTTGAGTCATCCTTATTAAAAGGTACTTTAATGCATTTGTGACGTGGACTAAAGTCTATTACCTTTGTACAGGTTTGACTTCCTGTGATGTATTTAGCAGCAGTTAGGATGAAATAATCTTGCTTTGAGTGGTTCATACTGTGTATATATGCATTGCCTGGTTTCACAGTGCTCGCTGAAATGACTTGGTCACTTGAAACTGAGGAGTAATGGTGTCAGTTGATGTCAAAGGACAATGGATTTAACCCCCAGGACTTCTCTGGTAAAGGCTTTTTACTCAAGCAAGAGTATGTTGCAAAAATGGCCGGATCACCAGTATATGCAATAGCTCATTACCTCTTCAGACCTGCGTGTGTCTTACCTCGCGGAGTGAATGATTCATGCCTTCTCAACCAGTTAAACCATTATTTTTAAGGGTAAGCTTTGTACTAGATTTTACAGCAATATTATGCTATTTAAGTAAAAGTGTAAGCAATTATCTTGACTAACATTACTGTTGTTAATAATTAAGCAAGCATTCTCCCAGTTCAGTGAATTGACAGGTAGTCAACAACAGGATAGTTGAAACAATCTCGTATCATTGTAAATACAACCCAGTGTGACCATGATCTGGATGAAATCTACCTTCTTGCTCCTGTTAACCCTTGCATCTACCTCTTGACAACAGGGAGCTCTGTAGGGTCATCTACATACTCCTGTGGAATCTTCCTGTGACATTGATTCTTTGTGTGAAATCCACTGAGGAGTTAGGAAGGACTTAGGAGGAAGATAAATCACGTTGTTACTATTGTTCATTATAAAGCTGTCTTCCAAACCAGGATGGAAAATGAAAGTTAATGCAGCAAACAACAACCCTTTTTTGTTTAAGTTAAACTTTGGTCTTCTAGTTTCTGCATCGTACTCCCTAACAGGTAAGGATTTGGGATCCTTCTGGTCATTATTGTTTTAATGGGAAAGTTACAGCATAGAGGAAGATTAAGACACGTTGGATCGATGGGCCGAGGCCAACTGTATGAGGTTTAACAAGGCCAAGTGCCAGGTCCTGCACTTTGGCCACAACAACCCTGGGCAGTGCTACAGGCTTGGGGCGGAGTGGCTGGAGAGCTGCCTGGCAGAGAAGAACCTGGGGGTTCTGGTTGACAGCCGGCTGAACATTAGCCAGCAATGTGCCAAGGTGGCCAAGAAAGCCAATGGCATTCTGACCTGCATCAGGAATGGCGTGGCCAGCAGGAGTAGGCAAGTGATAGTCCCCCTGTACTCGGCTCTGGCGAGTCCTCACCTCGAGTAGTGTGTCCAGTTTTGGGCCCCTCAATATAAGAAGGACGTTGAGCTGCTGGAGCGTGTCCAGAGAAGGGCAACAAAACTGGTGAAGGGACT
>VWZZ01003789.1:45456-60568 GCA_013399095.1 Psophia crepitans | reverse complement strand
ATGATCTCAGAAGTCCTTTCCAACATTAGTAATTCTATGATTCTATGGGTTAGTGGGGAATAGGTGGTGGTGGGAGGGCGGTTGGACTAGATGATCCTGGAGGTCTCTTCCAGCCTGAATGATTCCATGATTCCAAGGCAATAAAATTAGAATAAAAAATACTCAGCATAAAAATAGAAGGACCTTCACGAGCTGACCTAGCTAAAGCAGACAGGAAATCTTTTGGACTTGCCCAGACCTGGTTTGGCTTTCTGGTTCAAATTGTTTCAAGCCTGTGATTTGCCCTTGCTTCATCTTGGTTAATGACTTGTGTGCAATTATACTTCTCTTAATGATGTCACAAGGAAGTCAGCGTGTGCTTCTTACTCTCCTGCTACAAGCCAAAGCAGTAATGAGAACTTAACTTCACATTGTGTTTTGCCAGTAGCATCTTCCAGCATTTCTCTCTGAGTAGTCTGGGCTTAGTGTTTGATTCATCTTTTTCTATTGGGGTGGGGAACTTTTTCTGCATTTTAATCTTCTCTCAATAGGTAAGTACCTTGCAAAATGAAGTCTGATTCCCTTTAATTCATCTTTTCTGGCCGTAGCTTAAGTACTGTAATTCTGATTCTACGGCCTTCTCATTCTAGATATCTTCTGAGTGGTCTGGGTGCTTTCCTGTGAGTCTTGGCATACAGTCATCCAGAGTAAGAGAACCAAATCTGGCCCAGCTGGGGTTGAGTACGTTTTGTCACTCGCATCTCATGAGATTCAACTTACTGGTTTGCTCAGGTAAAGTTTGTGTCACCACTTTAACCTGTGAATGATAATAAGGTAAATTGGTGGGTGATTCTCAAGGGCATAATAGAGATACTTCATTTTTTTCAGATAGAACCTGAACCTGTTATGTACAGATCTGTTGGAACTGCTTTTGAATTCTACTATGTGCTATTCTTCCTGTCTTAACTGGGGAGTGGGACGTTCTTCCCTTCTTATCTACACCAATTCTTCCAAAGGTGGTCACAATTTCATCTTGCGTAATAAATAACTGGTTCTTTTGCCTGGGATCTGAAGCCTGACTTACATACATTGCAAATAAAACCTGCTTTTCCTTGCACTAAACTGAATTGCTTAGAAATCACCTCTTTGCTCTTTTTTCATATGAAAGGAAGTGTTGACTGTCATCTTCTGGGTCTCTTACCTGACAGCAGCACAAGATCGCTCAGATGAGCCTACTGACTTGTGTCTGCTAAAACTGAAGGGACTTTGTTTCTGTGGTGGTTGGAGTTCTCCAGAGCACCTCTCCTGCAATAGTCTTACAGAAACGCCTGTTGTTAATGCTGTATTTGTGAAAAAACATCGGTCTGTAGTCACTGCTAGACCGTCACTCTGAAGTGCGCTTTCAAATGAGCAGGGTTCTGCTTTGGAGTGAGCCGTAGTGGACTGTGCTTATTGATCAGCTAGCATTCCAGTGAGAAAAGGTAGTAACCAGGAACTGAGATCTTCACAGGACAGCGGGGTCCTGTATTTCTCTATATTCCCTTCAGAATTAAGTAGCTTGAAAAGATAAAAGGGCTGAGGAAGTGTGCAGCACTTTTAGTGCTGGTACTGTGTGTGTCTAGGGTGGAGCACTCTTGAAGTCTCTGAACTTGGGAAGCGGTGGGTGAGTTCCTGATATCTACATAATGCTTGAAACAATTTAGTTGATTTGTACAGAATTCATATTCATTGCTATGTCTAAGCACTTGCCAATTTTTAACTAAGCTGTATAAATAAAAGTATATAGAGATACACACGCATGTGTACACACATCAATGGGTAGGGGACACTCTTCTCGACATGGCCATCAGCATTTCCTAAATGCACTGAACTGTAGAATACTAGGAAGAAAAGATGTACCTGTGCACGTGGTACAGCCTATTCTGAAGCACTTCAGTAAATACAAAACGTTTTAAGCAGTTTTCTCTGTACGTGTAGACACTGGGTGGTCTCTGGCCAGCCTGAGTATAATTTGACAGGAGGAAGAACTGCTGCCTCTGGTTTCTGAGGTGAACTTCAACCTTTGTCAAAGATTTCTCTGCTTCTCTCATAGTCCAACTACTTGATATATTTCTAGTCTTTTTGCTGACAAGACTATAGCTTATAGCTTCCCAGAAACCGAGGTAAGAATTTGTATTTGTGATTATTGAATCAACACCTTCTGCTTCAGCCAAAAGTCGTTCATTTGTAAACTTGCACTGATGCCATTAATCTCTTAACTACTGTGCTTCTGTGTGCGGCATTAAATTCTTTTTGATGGTGAGATCTAGCTGCTTTGTAGAGAACACACGGAAGCTTTGAATTTGGTGTTGCATAGATGTAAACCATCGTAACACACTGTGTGAGGAAGGTAGGGTGTCTCTAACAGGGTAGAACAAGCTTCCAGCTGCTCTGAGTGGTTGAATGCATCCTGAAAACAGTCCAAAGAAAGTAAACTCATCTGGCTGTTACCTGCTGTTCATTAGGAGCTTCCTGGTCTCTGTTGGAGGAATAAATTGCCATTGACTTCACATTATGTCCAGAGAACAGTGGCTGCAGATGGTGTATGCAGAACCTCCTGCCGCCAGTCGTCCCAGTGTCTGAGCTGAGCAGGCTGCGCAGAAAGGTCTTTGCAGATGACTCAGCTCTGAGGGAAGTTTTCTTCATACGGTAGGCATAGCTAGTGGGAGACTCCACTTGTGACGTAGACCGGAGTATCTTAGAAAAAAGCTTTAATTGTATAACTAGTGCAGGTTAGTGGTTGTGTTAAGCTTGAATTTACATATCAGGGTGTCTGGTGCTCTTTCATGTGAGTTACTCTCCAGTACTTTGTCATATGAGAAAGTATGGACTGTAGTCTTAAACGACTGAGTACCCAGTTCCTTCAGTGAGAGGGATGGTTGCTACTTCTCAGAGCGTTCTTGTGCCAAGTGTTGAGAGTAATAAGGAAGGGGGTGTTGGGTTGGTGTGACAGATTCACAAAGAAACTAGATGGGTCAATTCGACGGAAACATTTATTAGGAGCAAGAAATTCGCATTCACATGTGTGCAAAGTCTGTTACCAAAAGTTTATAGGTAGGCAACAGTCTCGAATAGCAAGATCATCTCTATTGCATGTGTCAAGATACTGGCTTGAAAGAAATAAAGCAGATAAATGAGGAAGTTAGGCTTCAAGGGTAGTTGAAGGGGATTTGGAGTTCTTAAGCAAGCTCTTGCTTCTCTTTTTGGTCACTGCAACACTTAAGCGAGCTAGAAAAAGGTTAAATCTTTCGAGCTGGCTAACTGGCTGCAAAATAATGGACTGCGTTGTGCTCGTGAATGCATTGTGCTCATGGGAGAAATTTTTTTTCAAATAGTTCATGAGCATGATGCCTGTGTTGGGTTAATCATGAGGGGAAGAAGATGAAGGTGTGAGTTGCACTAGAAGAAAGAAGCAGAGGATGCACAGTAACTAAATCCTCTGAGTTATGAAGTCAGAATTCATACTGGTGGTGTGAGCTGAGTGTTATGTACTGAAATCTGATCCTTTGGAATGTGAGAATTCAGAAACGCAGGTGATTGCTGCTGGGCAAAAATCACAAGGTGGTTATTTCTCTTAAGACAATTGATGCAATAGAAACAACTTCTGTCTAGACTTGCTGTGAGGACTGGAGATTCAGTCTTCACCTGCATGTAACAATGTACAGGCTCTAATGTGGTATGTTTGAAAGGGTAACCGGTTAAATTTTAAGATTATTTTTGAGACTGTCACAACACCCAACCACATATATATTGTTAAGGTATTCCACAGGCTCTGATCTGACTGTAGGACCCAATATGGCCTCTGGGCATCAAAGCTCCAGCTTTGATCCAGACTAGTATGTCTCTGCTTGAATACTGCTACCTCGAACAGTCTGTGTATGTTCTCATAACAAAAAAGCTTTTTTTGACCTCAAATTGGAAAACGTAATGGGGCAAGAATGATTATTTTTTTTTGTTTCAGTTTATAAACAATGTGTGGTCTTGATGTGCTCTTTAAGAATGTTTTAGAAACTCAAAAATAAGCATTTTCTATTAACTACGGCTCTTCTGTTGAGAAGTAAAGGTTTGTTACTAAGCTGACGTGTTTATTAGGAATTCAGCGTACTGAACAGCTGTAGGGATTGCTCGCTGCTTTGCTGCCATAGCAGCTCCGATAGCGGGTGTGGACGGAGTTGGTGAAGCACTGCAGTGACTCTGCTGCATATTTAGTACTTGAACTTTGAAACAAACTGCTCTTACTCTTGAGAAATGAAGGAGAGCGCAGAATCTATGTCAATACTGCCTAATACTCTTCATTATAAGTGACTTGTATCCATTTTGCATGAGCTGTGTCGTCAGAATAATTTCTTGAAGAACTAAAGGAAAACGAACAGCGCTAGAGATGAGGGCTTTTTCCTACACTGAGATGATGACAGTTACAAATAGGGTGACAGATAAATTATTCCATCTTTGGATTATTTTTACAGTACAAGTAGCTCTTGCTTTTTGTGCATTAAGAATCCTGGCAGTGTTTTATTTGGCATTATTTCTTACCTGATGTCTCACAAAGAATTTCACAGAACTGACACTTGGGGCTGTGCAAAGATAGGGAACTGTTATTAGAACTGCATTGATGTGCTCTTCGGTAGAAATACTTGAGGTAAATGGTCCTTCCTGGATGTTGGAAGCTGAGAGATGAAGACTGATAAGTAAAAGCATGTATGTCTAAAAGCAATTCAGAAGATCTCTTCTGCAAATCTGTGTAACAAAGACTGGAATTTCACTTCATTCCTACTGCTATTGCTTTCAGTCCAGTCATTTGCCTGTGGTGAACTTCAGTTATATTAATTGACAGCTTTTTAATAGAGCTGGATAAAGTAACTTACTAGTAGCAACCAAAAAAGCACACCATTTTAATAGTCTCAATTTGTAGTTGATAATAAGTCTAAAATTCAAAAGTAGCATATATTGTATAAATCAAGGCAGTAGATATAATTGAAATTTTAAAAAAAGCTGTTCCTACCCCGTATCTGAAAAATGAAATGATGCAGAAAATTTTTACATCTTCTGTTTTCAGCTGACTAGCTACCCATACAACTGCAGTGCCTTGCACCTGAAATCAGATTTTTGTGAAGGCAAAAATGAAGTATATCATCGACAGCATGATGCAGCATGCTTTTTATTGGATATCACGTTGTATACGGGAAGTTTAATTTTGTTTGCCACAGTGAGGATCTAGGTCAGAACTGCCTAGTTTATTTCTAGCAGTAATGTGAAATACAACTAACTTCTAAGCACTGATTGGGAGTCCTCTAGCAATGCAGAACTCATCTACTGCTGAGCCTATAGGCTCAAACTTCTTGTGGTCTTGTTTGCCCCAGGTGTTTGGGTTTGTGTGTTTTTTCTTTTCACCCTCTCTAACCCACTTAAGCATGCTAGATCAGCTCGAACTCTGGGTCTGTCACATGCTATGTGAACAGCTCTGTTTATCTTTGATTTATATACAGCGTAATTCCAGATACTGTTCTGTTTTTCCTTCCTCCCCTTGCCCACCCCTTGAAAACTGGCAGAATGCTAGAAATCCAAATAGGATGTATTTTTTTCCTCTCTGGGACACTGAGGCATGCCTGTTTAGGGAGAAGGAAAAGGCCTGTCCTGCTGCAAGAGGAGTAGGAACTGGCATCTGGACAGTGAGGAGAGGCTTGCTTGAGATCTTATGCCCAAAATGATGCAGAACACGTTAAGGGATTGCAAAGTCGCCAGATGTCCAGTCCCAATGGCTGTCAGTGCTCAGCATGAGTCTTAACTCACAGGATCCTCGTGCCCTGCAGAAGTTGAGGCTCAAAGTTCAGTATCTCCCTTGGGAAGAGGTCTTTGGAAACACTTCAAAACCTTCTCAGCTACGCAGCCAAGTTGCATTGTAACCAGACGGGAAGACATGACCACTCCTCCCATCCCATGTCGTTTGGGTTTTTTTCCCCCACTATGGCTTTCTACCCACTTTCTAAGGATATAAATATTCTAAAATGTTTCCTAGGATATATTTTACTACTGTCACTATCTTTAAAGGAAGATAACTTGTTCAGTTTAAAGATACAAACTTGTTTGTAATAGATTACAGGTGTTAAATAAAAATATGAATGCTTAAATGGGTTTGAGATTAAAGCTTTTGTTATTTTGTCAAGTTTTACAACTGTTTACAACTTCAGAGAATCGATAGTGGTGGCGTGTTCTCAAACAGCTGTTAATGTGATATTAAAAGGCATAGTCACCCTTTCAAAAACAGTACAGGGGGAAAAAAAATGCCCCCTTTTCATAGACTTGAGTGCAGCTACTAAACAGCATAGTGAAACTTCTCAGTTATGCGTATCACCCATCGTGCTGTAATCACTAATGCAAATCTATGACTGTTGTGGCCATGAAAGAAGAAGGAAGGAGAAGCTGGACAACTTGATCTTACAAGAAAAGTTTTTAAATTCTTAATGATGAATTGCATAAGAATAATCTTACTAGTATGGACTAACTCCATATAAAAAAAAATACAGGAAAAAAAACCCCAATCAAAACAAAACTCAGCAGTCTCGGCTGTAGTACTGAAATTGCGTCAGGTAATTTGTAATGCTCCCAGGGCACTTAAATAAAAAATAACAAGTCATATACAAGTCATTAAACTGATATTCAGTCAGAATTGAGCACCTTTGTGTGGGTGGAATATTTACTGTAGAAAATGCATTTGAACGATCATACTTTTTTTGTAAATTCCTGGTATTGTTGATATAAGACCAGCTTGCATTTTTAACAGTTAACTTAGATTGTCTGTACCTGTCTATTAATAACTTCATGTATCTATTTTGTCTGAAAGCGACTTATTTTTTTTAATATATTTCAGAAGGCAACATTCCTGAGCTGCAATACGTAGATCTGGAGTGTTCCTCTAGTGGAACCTGCCTCTCCAAAGGTTCTCTTCTCTTTAAACCTCCTCTTTACCAGGAAAGCCTGGGGAAATAGCTGGCTCATGTAGCCGTGCGGTTACGTTAACTAAAATTGAATGATACAGGTAATCCCTTATATACAAATGATTTGGACTTTCCCTAAAATACTCATTACTCCCATTCCACCAGATGACAGACTGATTTAGTATCTGTGTTGAGGAGTGGGGGATGTCCCTGCCCATGGCAGGGGGTTGGAACTAGATGATCTTTGAGGTCCCTTCCAACCTAGACCATTCTGCGGTTCTCAGGCAAGGGAAGGACCATAGTTATACTTGCAAATTTCTTGCTTACTAGTCAGAAAAACAATAAATACAAATGAATTTAAGTTACATTCTTTGATACTGGATTCAGTTACGTAGGTAGCAGCATATTGCATTTCTTCCTCAGGTAGGTCAGCTTGCCCCTTACTGCTCTACTTACCTGTTAGACCAGTAAATGATACTTTGTATGATGTAAAATCCAAAGCGAGGGCAAGAACCATAAAGCTTTTAAATGACAAAGACAAAACTGCAAATTGAGAAGGGTAACATCAGGAAGCAGTGACAAGAAAAGTACTAAGGAAGTAAGTAACTATCCTGTGACTTCTTCAAGTAGTGCAATACAAATGAAGTGCCTCCAATGTATATCGATTCTGACTGAAGTTAAAAGATCAGGGCTTTTTAATTTATGCTCCATTTCTGTTATTAGGATTAGCTTCCCAGGCACAGCCCTGTTTGTAACACTGAATCTCTCAGACTTTGAGGCACAGCTTCCCTGAAGGGATGCACCCAGGAGGGCTGAGGGAGCTGGCGGATGTTAGCCCTGCTGGAGCAGGGCCTGAGGACTGGAGGAAAGCCAGTGTCACTCCAGTCTTCAAAAAGGGCAAGAAGGAGGACCCAGGAACCCACAGGCCAGTCAGCCTCACCTGCAGTGCTGAAGAGAAAGACCTGCGAGTCCTGGTGGATGAGAAGTTAACCATGAGCCAGCAACGTGCCCTTGCGGTCAAGGAGGTTAGTGGTATCCTGGGGTGCATTAAGAAGACCATGGCCAGCAGATTGAGGGAAATTATTCTCACTCTCTACTCTGGCCTGGTGAGGCCACATCTGGAGTACTGTGTCCAGTTCAGGGCTCTCCAGTTCAAGAAAGACAAAGAACCAGCTGAGAGAGTCCAGCAAATGGCTACAAGGATGATGAGGGGGCTGGAGCATCTCTCTGAGGAAAGGCTGAGAGAGCTGGGGCTGTTTAGCCTGGAGAGGACTGAGAGGGGATTTGATCAATGCTCATAAATATCTAAAGGGTGGGTGTCAAGAGGATAGGGCCAGCCTCTTCTCAGTGATCCCCAGCGACAGGATAAGGGGCAGCGGGCACAAACTGGACCACAGGAAGTTCCATCTGAACATGAGGAAAAACTTTTTTATACTGAAGGTGATGGAGCCCTGGGACAGGCTGCCCAGAGAGGGTGTGGGGTCTCCTTCTCTGGAGAGATTCAAAACCTGCCTGGGCACCACCCTGTGCAATGTGCTCTGGGTGATCCTGCTTTAGCAGGAGGGTGGACTAGATGTTCTCCAGAGGTCCTTTCCAACCACTGCTATTCTGTGATTCTGTAGGCATCGCTATACTAACCACTGCATGATCTCCACCCAAAATGCCTGAGTGCAAACATGAGAAACTTAAAGACTTTTGCCTTTTATTCCTGTTCCTCCTTCATTTACAACCTAAATGCCTTCTCATAATCAGTCCATGAGGTCTTAATATTGTTTCTCGTGGTTGCATCATATTTCATCATACCTAGTCTCTTCTCTCTTCAGAATGTTTTCTGTGAGTCTTATGGCAGGAAATGATCTATCTGTTGGCTGCACTGACCGTGTAGTGACAGTATACTTCTGTAACTGAGGTGAAAGAGCATCTGAACTTGGGTCCCAAAGTCTTCAGTTGTAAAACATTTTTGCAAAGCTTCTGTGCCCAGTCATCCGCAAGATTGGGAGTCCTAACTGTGCTCCCTGGGCAGGGTTTCCAGAAGCACAGGTAAAAGTGACCCAATATGATAACTATCCTCTGAGCTCATGAACGAGTCAGGCGGATATTTATAAACAAGATATCATTAAGTTTGTGTTGTCAGTTGATAAAGTGAAAGTCAATACCTGCCGTTCTAGACCTGATTTCAGATTTGCATCTTTGATTTCTACTGGATCTCTCTCTCAAAAAAAAAACCAAAAACAGCAACAACAAAAAAAAACCAAAAACAAACAAAAAAAACCCCAACAAAAACAAAAAACCCCCACCACCCTGATAAAACCATTTGTAGCCTATATAGGCAACAATCCAAGAAATTGAATCTGATTAAGAATTTGATGCTTTGGTGTAGGTAAGGATCAGGCTCTTTATATCTTTACAGTTATTTTGTGTAACTATGAAGGAGTGAGGGTACTGACATTAATGGCACGTTACCCACAGATGCAGGTCACAACGATGCATATAATTGATATGACAGTTGGACTTGTTGATCTTGGAGGTCCTTTCCAACCTTAGTGATTCTATGAGTAATGTCCTGTCAAATTCCAAAATTATAAGGATTTTTATGAGTAGATCTGGAACTTAGTCTTAGAAAATGAAGAATGATGGACAAAAGCCATGACTTGATCATACTCTGAGATAGGATTTTAAAAAGATTGCAAGCAGCTAGATAACTTTTTTGAGTAATGGGCATATAGCTGAAATCTGAAGTGGAAAAAACCAGCTGAATTGCTGTAAAACAAAAAGGGATTCCCAGAGCCATTCAAAGAGCAGATGTTCCCTTTTGTCTATGCATCTCTGTGTAAGTTGAGATCAGTTTGTTTGCCTTTACTGATCCTGAGATTATGTGATAGCTCCACGTTTTTATGTAGTCAATGAAGCTGTGAGGCATAAGGCCAAACATCATCTGAACATAAATCAGTACTTCCAAGCAGCTGGATAAAAGCAAACTGAGAAGTGTAGCAAACAGAGTAACACATGGAGTAGTTACTCCATCCAGCATAGGGGAAAAGCCTTAGCTGGAGAACTTGAGAACACCTTTGTGTTTTCAGAAAAATGTACCCTTTTGGACAGAGAACACAGAAAGTGAATTAGAGAGGGCTAGGAAAGGTAACTTATGAAAAACACTTGTAGAAATTATTGGTTAGTTGTTAGAAAACTGAAGGGAGAAGGAGATCTTCAAATAAGGAAAAAAAGACCATCACAAAAAAAGTAAGTAGTAAATTTTGGTCTCTAAAGCTGCATTTTCAGCCATCTGATTCTTGATGATTTAATGTCTGCCCTTTTGGACTGGCACAGCAAATAATTATCGTCCTACTTCCAGCTCAGAGTTTGTCTGTAGTAAGTGGTGCAAAAGCTTGGAAAGTTTGTTTTCCCCGATAATGATTTCTTGCAAATTTCCAAAACAAATACAAAATGGATCTTTTAATTCATCTGTTTTACTGTGAAATGCAGCTTGTGTTCTAAACTGATTAGATGAATGTTCTGTTAGAAATAACCTACCTCCTGTAGAAGGGGATATCGGACTATATGCAAAGGGAGGAAAATGCAGATTTATTAATTTAGCTGAAATCAAACACTTATTTCAGCATTAGCATCGACTTGAAATGCTTCTTGTCTTGTTCTCTACTGTGCAGTTCTTTGTTTAAAAAAGAAAATCAACTTTTCTATCATCTATTGTAGTGAAAAAATCTTTGATACAATAATATAGGAAAGAACACCAATACAGACAACAGACAAGTGATTTAAAACAGATGTGAAATTCCCTCTGTGTAGAAAATTATAGGCACTGGTGATGACATTAGATGCATATGACTAATCACAGTTAATGCTTTCTGTTGCCAATTAGCTTTATTAGCACAAGCAATTTGAAAACAGGATGACATTACTTTAATTACTGTAAGCAGCTTGTTCATTTATTGAGTAGTGTGCATTTAGAAAAGGGTTATTCTATCTGCAAATTAATCATGACCCTCTTTATCATTAGAAATTCAGGAACATAGAGGGGGAAAAAGACTTTACCATGCAAATAGAAAAAAAAGAAAAGGGTGATAAAAGTCTGGCAGTAATTTTAGTATATTACAATTATTTTATTTTTTGATAAAAAGACAAAAGCTATTGTGTGATTTCTGTCTGAAAGCCGTACATGAGTGAGACAAAATTGCTGCCATTAAGGTTAAGGTACGACATTATGACCATTAGGTGGTAGCAACGCAAAAGAAATCTTGTGGAGGGGTACAGCAAAAATAAGGCTAAAGGTGTCTAGAAAAAAAACCAACCCATACTCCAAGCTGCACAAGAAACACAGAACTTTTCTCTTTTTTAATCATATGAAGACACATTTGTTGGTCTGGGGAACCAGTATCAATTTTTCATATAAATTTGCACTTGAGAATACAATCTTCAAAGGGTGGGATATGCATGATTTCGTTAGCAAAATGCAAAAAGAGTCATTGTGCGAGTATGTTTACTCAGACATGCTGCAGCAAATGAAACAGAGCTGCAGCTATAAGCTGATTTCACTTGCACCGCCATGCTGGCTCACCAAACGGGTGCTGCAGAAATGTCAAAATCGTGTTGATGTTTTGGAAACAAGAAGTCAAAATAAGATTGTTTTCCTCTGTGGGTTTCTCCTAGCTCTTTATCATATGCCAGAAATGTTTGTTCTTAATTCAAAAGACGTAACTTACTTTTCCTACATTTTAAGTCTAGATAATTTGAGCTTCAGTCAGGAATCATATTCTCCATGTTTTACAATAACTATTTGCAAATCTTCTTTGAAGTCATCTGTCACAAAGCTTGCTTTGGACAAGATACCCTCTGTTCAAAACTGAATTTTGAGGGGTTTTAAAGAATGACAGAGGTTCAGGTTGGAGATTAGGAGAAATTTCTTCTCTGAAAGGGTGGTCGGGCACTGGAACAGGTTGCCCAGGGAGGTGGTGGAGTCACTGTCCCTGCAGGTGTTTAAGGAAAGGTTGGATGTGGTACTGAAGGACATGGTTTAGTGGTTAATAGGTGGTGGGGGGACGGTTGGACTGGATGATCCTTGAGGTCTCTTCCAACCTTAATGATTCTATTCTATTCTTAGTAGTTGTTGACTTCTGCACTGTTGTTATTCTTCCCTTTTGTCCGCACAAACCCAGCCAAAGCAGTGGTGCTAGGGAACGTAGCCTGTGGCTTGTGTTGCGTGGGCTTCTATGGCCAGGCCACGTCACAGATTGAGCTGTGGATTCCGCTATGTGCGGGCTGCTAGGGCGTGTGAATCCCTGCTTTGGGATAAAAAAAGAGTGAGTTAGTTAAAGGCCAGCAAGGCTGGTAACGCTGACTCGCCCTCGGCAACGCAGCCAGTTAAGGCTGGTGAGACACCCGGAGAGAGGTTGCGTGGAGCTTTGAGCAACCTGATCTAGTGGAAGATGTCCGTGCCCACGATAGAGGGGTTGGAGCTAGGTGTTCGTTAAAGGTCCCCTCCAACCCAAACCGTTCTGTGATTCTATGAGTCAGAGGCTCATCCTGCAGTGGTGTGGAGGGACTCCTCAGGAACCGCTGTCTCCTTTTGCATGGAAGCTGCTTCTAGAAGTCTCCCCCTTCTCAAGGTAATACATAAGCCTTGCAGGCTTCTTAACATCAATGCTAAATGATTTTAGTAAGCACAGTGTCAGGTAAGGAAGGCTGGCTGACTTACACTTTGGTTTCCCCATTGCCTCCATCCACAAACATCCTGTAAACTGTCCTTAAAATGAAAGCCTACGCTCAGGTCACGTCACTGTTTCCCACTGCATCTGGCTGTGTGCAGTGTCCCATGTCTGTCGGTCAGTCCCAGGGCATCTGCAACTCAAAACTTCCACCAGTTTCTGACAAAACTGTTTTTACTAGCCTAAGTTTCTAAGTTTCAGTAGCATAGGTGGCTTTATTATACCGAGCTGAAGGGTTAACTCTCCTGACATACCTGTATCAGCAGAAGAATTTTGCTGGTAGAGCGTACTGGTGCTGTGTACTGCTACCCTTTGCTTTAAGCCGTTACACTAAGGAGGCTGATTGATCCTCAACCTAAGTAATCTAGCGTTCAAGCCTAGCTTTGGCAACAGTGATAGAATATGACTTGCTTTAAAATGCACTTAAAGAGTCTTTTCAACTTACCTAAGCTGAAAAATAACTCATCCTCGTTCTCCATAACCTTAATATCACTTTCCACACATGATTTGATTCAAGTAGAAGTCTCCAGCATGCATGAACTCCTATAAAGTATGTCCCTGAAAAGCGACAAACCCTTCTCTTCTAGCTTACACCCATTTTCAACTTACCTGAACACATTTGGCATTCAAAAGCTTTGTAAATACAGAGTCATGGTTGTCTGGACAACATGCTCTGCACTGCCAGAATGCCACGGGTATATATCAGTAGCTGAAACATCTGAAAACACAAGCTGGGGAGGTTTGAAGTCTACAGTCTTCATGGCAGGCAGCTTAAAGTAGTCCCAGGAACTGAATCAACAGAAGATACACTGCAGGCATAATTCAAATATGCAGTCCAAATATAAATACAAGGAAATAATGTACATTATTAAACGCTTGTATGAATGTTCAGCTTTGTGATACGTTTGATCTCACGCTACATTTTGTTAGTCATCTGCCCATGCTTCAGTTTCTTGTTGGCACATAATGAACTTTTTTTCCTCCTTTCTGGAGCAACAATTGTTTGCAGCAGACTGTCACAACTTATTCCCAGGATGAGTACGTTCCTATTCAGGATGGAGGTTCCCTTCATACTTCTGTGGAGCTCTCTAGCAATATAGGCAAACGCACGGAAGGCCAGAGGTATGTATAGATACTAATAGCAATGGTCCAAGTGAAATCTTAGGATTTCAACAAATGGTAGCATTTGGAAAGTTGTGTCTGGCTTGTCAGGTGCTTCCCGATATTTTTAGGTTTGCTGGGGGGGTGGGGTGTTTCTTGTTCCTTAAGGATACAATCTGAAAGTTTCTTTTCTTTGGGTGCACACGATGTGCAATATTGCCTGAAATGTTACGGTGCTTGTCAAGGACCAGGATCACAGCAACGTTCTATGAGAACAATATTAAAATAGTTGGGAGACAAGGAGGAGATTGAAAACACTGTGTTCCTGGCTGCAGAGTGTCATTTTTGTTGTTCACAAATTCTTTGAATTAACTGGTACTTAGAAAAATGAAAACCATACTTTGTTTTAAACATAATGCCATGTTTGTATTTTGACGGATACAAAAACCCACAAGGCAACCAATGGCCTTGTGGCCAGTGACACAGGAATGTTAGCAAACATTGATGAGCAGTAAATTTTCCGATGTTGTTTGGGGTTTTTTGAGAAGCAATGAGGGTACCATTGCGCTGTCATGGAGCAATTCTGATATTGTTCTGGACTTTCCACGTTTCTGCTGGGCTTCAGGGATTACTGGGGGGGTGGGGAGGAGGACTTGGTCAAACGTTCTTTGAGAGCAAAGCCCAAAGGAGAACGAAGTAACACTTGATTCTCAGAGATGAAAAAACCATTTCAATAGTAAAGGGCAGCCGTTGTCTGCAGAGAAGAAAAATGTGGAACAACAGATGTTCGTCACTGACTGTGAGCATCCCAAACTGATGAAACTCAGCTGGGCACAGTAGCTCTGAGAGGATAAAACAGTCCTGCAGAACAATATTTCTCTCCCCCCTCCTCGCATTATTGTGACATATCGCTATTCAGACCGATCTCATTTACACATGGATTTATGTTAATAACCCATGAAGATACAACACTGTGTGTGGGGAACCCAGTGAATCCCTGGTGCCAAATTTGCATCACTGCAGCATTCCCCACCCTTCTTCCATAGACTGTCTGTATTATTTTGATCAGACTGGGGGGGAGGCCAGAAAGGAAGGGACAGTTGTCCCACCATAGAATCATAGAATGGCTTGTGTTGGAAGGGACCTGAAAGATCATCTAGTTCCAACCCCCTGCCATAGGCAGGGACACCCCCCACCAGCCCAGGCTGCCCAAAGCCCCATCCAACCTCGCCTTGGGCACTGCCAGGGATCCAGGGGCAGCCACAGCTTCTCGGGGCACCCTGTGCCAGGGCCTCAGCACCCTCCCAGGGAAGGATTGCTGCCTCCCAGCTCAGCTCC
>VWZZ01003789.1:33405-45192 GCA_013399095.1 Psophia crepitans | reverse complement strand
CGCTGGAGGGAAGGGATGCCATTCAGAGGGACCTATACAGGCTGGAGAGGTGGGACCGTGCAAACTGCATGAAGTGCAATGAGAGCAAGTGCAAGGTCCTGCACGTGGGTCGGCACAATCCCAGGCACAACTACATAGAATCATTTTATGATTCTATGGTCTTTGAGGTCCCTTCCAACCCAAATCATTCTATGGTTCTATATTCCAGGACAGCTGACCCAAACTAGCTAAAGTGATATTCCATGCCATATGACATCATGCTCAGCATAAAAAAGGGGGCTGGCTGGGAAGGAGTGACATGGCTCTGGGTGACTGTGCAACGGTCTGAGTGTGGGCTGAGTGTCTGGTCTGTTGTTGGGTCAGTAGATTGCATTGTGTTATCACCCGTTGGGTATATTCTGTTATCAGTACTGTTGTTTCCCTTGCTGTCCCAGTGAACTGTCCTTATCCCAACCCAGAAGTCTCCTCCCCATCCCGCCAGACACTGCTTAATAAGGAAACTTCGTGGTGAACACCTCCACATACTGCATTCGCTATAAGGATAATGCTTGTTTAAGAAGAACTGATGTGTGACTGGGATAATACTGCCACACCGCCCAACCCAAACTAGTGTTAATACAGTCTTAAGCCAAGTCCCTCCAGCTTTATGAACAGTTTCATTGGCAGGGTGGGGCTGGGGATGAGTGAGGGAAAAGTTCAGAACAAATAAAAGAGGAAGAAAAAGGCAAAGGGTGAGAACTATTTCAACAAATTTCAAGATGGAGTATATACATGGTACCAAACCGAGCAATAAAACAGTATCTAGAAAACCGAATGATAAGGATACTTGGAAGTGCACGCAAACAAATGTAATTCACACTGCTTACAGTGGAATTATTTTGCTGATGAAAGGACTATTTTACTATTTAATGTTTTCTGAATGGTCTATGAATTAGTACTTTGTTTCAAAAATGCTGTCTTGAGGAAGGATATGCCTGCTTCTTAATAGCCCTCAATGACTCACAAAGCTTCATGGTTGACACCAATTGCATTTTAAAGGTCTTCTTTTACAGACGTCCAATAAAAAATATTTCAGACACCTCTAAGTAGTGAAATTGTCTTCAGCGCATTAAAATTTCCCTAAATATCACATACATTCTTCAAATGGGAGTTAATGCAGGAATAAAATGCAAATAAAATAAGTAAGCTGGCCATAAGTAGCCGTGAAATGAGTAAATTTCATTTATAGAAATTATGAATGTCATTTTTTAACTGTTGGCCATACAGTGATAACTGTCAGAAAAATGGGATGCTCTCTAAAGATATGGTAACAATTTCTGAAACCAAGACCAAGATCACTGTGGTGACAGAAATCATGGAAAAGAAAATTATCTACCTACTTCTGACATCTGAGGTTCAGAACAGAAAAAAAGCAGAACTGCCACTTCAAAGGGTAAGGTTTTTTCTTAGTCTTCAAAAACTGCAGTAATTACTAGTATTATGCACAAATTATCTATAGGACTTGTGCAATAAAAGAAGCTAGCTATAATACGCGGAAAGTTGTGCTGGTTTATGCAGTCAATGAATCTTCCAACAATTTTTTTTTCATTAGCTGACTTCTTTATAACTGGGCTGCAAGTGGAAACGGAAGACAGTACATTTTAACAAGCACAGTCTGAAATTTTAACGCATTCATGAACTGAAACAATTTAACGAAACCTTGGGAAAACACAAAATGAGGATTTTCAACTTCATAGTTAGGTGGGGTTTGGGTTGGTTTTGGTTTTTTTTGACAATGCAGTTTTCTTCAGGTTGAGGTCTGTAACAGAAATGGGATTTAATCAACAGTAACATTCCTCAGAATTACTTTGCAAAGGCATTGCCTGCTGTTGCAGTTTCAGTTAACTTGCATGGTAATTTAACAAAATAAGGAAAAAACGATCACTTGCAGTGTCAAATTGAAGACATACATGCTGTTTTACAGGTGAGACTGATCATTCTTCTGCTCTGTTCCTCTTCTGAAGTGTTTATTTTTCCCAGTGAAAACCTGGAGTGACCTGATTAAAAACGGAGGCATCTCAGTTTATCTGAAGGAGCGCAAATGAAAGGCGCAGGTCTCACTTTTTGCATTGCAGCAAGGTCAGAGAAAGTTCTCGGACACATTTAGATGATGTCTGTCGCTGAATAAGGCAGCAAAAATTCTTGCACTGTTTCCCCACACTGTACAACCCCACAACTCTTCCAACCGCTTATGCTCCAAGTTTAGGTCTTAAAATACCAAGGATTCCATCAACTCCTTACTGGCTGTTTCCCAGTGGGACTCTAGATATTCTAATGTTAGTACGCAAAACTTGAAAGATTCTAAGCTAAGTTGTGAAAATTTCCTTTTCAGATTTCTTTCTTCATCATCTTTCTCCGCATTCAGCTGAAGTCCAGTTTCACCTCAGTCTTGAATCCAAGAATAAGTGCCTACTTCCTATAGCAGTTGGCTGCTCTCCTAATTCAGTTTACAAGGGTAAGTATGTCACCGGTAGGGTAATGCACAAGACCAGAATATCAATTACCAGCAGAAATTTTTGAAAGGAAGCTACATTTACACAACCTACATAAACTTTCTGGCAAAGGAAGCGGGTGCAGATAGTGGCACACTGTCAGATATTAAGAATATCAAAATGCATTGAACGTATATTGAAGTTGGAGACAGCTGTCCCAGCTGTGTCCCCTCCCAACATCTTGTGCACCCCCATGGGGCAACATGAGAAATAGAGAAAGCATTGGTGCTGTGCAAGCACCAGTGTTTCCATAGCTGAAATTGAAGAAAATTAAGAAGAAAATTAACTCTATCCCAGCCAAAACCAGTACACCTATCAAGGTGAAAACAAGTCAGAGTAGACAACTGAAAGCTGATGGAGCATGAAAGTTGTCCCCTTATAAACAAGCATTGTATTCTCATTATCCATAAAGGAGCTAGATTTGGCATGTTGCAAGGTATAATTCTGACCGCTTGGTAAGTAACTAACTTTCCACGTCTGTGGTGTAGCTATTTAGGTAAGAGCTAGCTGTTCCATCTGCCATTACAGTTGAAAGTCAGCTAGTCGGTGGAAGGGTCCAGAAGGTGACCTAGCTCATCTCCTGTGCAGTTACGTACAGTTAGACGTATTTGCACGCTAAGTTCCAGCACCCATATTGAAGAGTGGTAACGGAGCTAAGATAAGTGTCTTGCTCATATGCAGCTGCCTGGAAGTAGGTAGATGAAATAAATCCTACTCCCGTTTTTCCCACGTGTTTTGACAGAGGATATTTTTTAACGTATTTGTCTTTAGCCTAGGGAGATGTCTACAAGTGAAAAGACAGCTTTGTGCCCCCTGAATCTGCCTTTGCTCAGCTACCTGTTGTTCCTAATTCAAAATACCAGCTACAGTCTTTAAAATCCTCAGTAATTCAAAGCCTCCTGTTGGGAAAACTTTCCCTCCCACAGAATATCATCTTGTAACTGAGACATCTGTCAAAACATGTAGTTTTCCAGTATTGTGTTACAGCTTTGATTATGAAATGCTTCCCTTTTAACCTTCGGCAGAGTCTGTATTTTATTTTCACTGGCTTTCAAGGACGAGAGTAAGCCATTTTGCTTAGCAAATGATGGATGGCAAGGCTCTATTTTTATGCATGTGTACGTATCTTTGCCCAGTAGTGGAGGCAGTCCATTGGGCCTCCCATGCCATTTCATTTATTTGTTCAATCCTAACATGTGGGTCATGCCAGATTCTGTAGCTATTGATACCAGTTCTGTTCAGAAAGATGTCTTAATGATACCGGGACATACAGATGAAAATAAACTGGAAACAGAGTAAGCATAATTATTCCTTTTTTTATCATGCTAGCAAAATCTATCTTGATACACATGTTTATTACAGAAATGTTTATGAAATTGCTTGTGTTCTTCTTGAAGTGGCAATGCACTCCATTTACCTTTTCAACACAGTGGATATCTAATGAAAAACAGTCAGAAGTATTTTAACAGTTTATAATGTTTCTTGGGTTTTTAGTATATACCAAACTTACTTGATAAATATTATCCAATTATACAAGAAAACTAGTAAACTAGCTGTCTGCCAGGCATATTTCTGCCTTTTTCTGGTTTATTTAATTTGCTTTATTTGATTATTTAGGGAAAGTGGAGCCTGTAAATTTTCAGTAATTGCTGTGCTGAAAGAAAGAGAGAGAGAGAGAAAGAGAGGGAGAGAAAGAACGAACACACAGAGAAGGATCTAATCACTGAACGAATCTGGACAAAACCTACCCATTTGTCTTACCTCAGCATTTGTTCATTTAGAGAATTAAAATGTCAGGTGAAGAATTAACTTTTTATATTCTGTGTAAAAAGAATCTTACAGTAAAGACTGGCGGGCGTTTGTGGCTGAAGTTCTGAAGAACAAACCTATACTTTTGTAAAACACTGACTTTTTTTTAGTCTTCTAAGGTAATGTAGGGAAGTGTAATTTTTGCTGTTCTTTTTATAAAAGAGGCATTCACACCATCTACCTTTAGCATCTAACAAAGGCTCTTTAAGATTTTAGCTGCTCGTATTTTCAGCAGAGTGAGAAATTACTAACAAATATTCAGAATCACTTTCTTGAGACCTCACTGACACCTAATTTAGGTACTTACACATCTGAAGTTAGATGGTGTGAAACTCCCTTCCTGAAAAATGCAATGTCATGATTCTGAATACAGCCATCAATACGTGCAATGATATCTTCTTAAACCTGTAACTAACTTGAAATAATAGTTCCTAAAGAGCTATGAATCATTCTTGTTTTAGTTTTATTGCCAAATGAGTACAATATCAAAGATAGTAATCATTTGACTCTCAGTTGCAACATACAAAAGAGTGAGCCAGTACAGGGGACTTGGAAAGTACTAAATTCAAACAACAAAAAAAACCCCCAAACCTGATAGGAATAATTTTCTGAGCAAGGTAGCATGAAAATCTTAACTTGGTAAGACATTTATCTCTTTTTTTTCTCCTTCATGAAACTCGGGTACTTACAGAAGTCACCTCTATAACCTATCTGACCAAAACAATCAGAAGAGAAGTTAGCAAAATGGAGTGGAAAACAAGAGTCTCGAGAAATAGGGGCTGTATGGCAAGAGGTGCACAATGTGTCAACCTCCAAACTATGTGATCTTGAACAGAATAAGCCATTAAATTCAGAAGATAAAAGGGCACTGCAAGGTTTTTCATAATACATGTAATATCAGCACTTTTCTACGACCTGAAAAGGAAGCTTTTCTTTATTTTCATCTGACTTCAATAGGACGATGTAGGAAATGTACTGACATAAATCCATTACTGACATGGTCTTTATAAAAGCTCTTGGGATTCTCCCAAAACATGAAGTTTAACCAACCTTTGTAAATGTCCCTGATCCAAAGCAGGGCATAAGTACTTTCTCTATAATATATACGTGTAGTTCAAGTCTTTTATCCCCACAGGAGGCCTTTAATCCCCAAGGTACAATTAACTCCCATGGTTCTGTGATTATATAAGACATTTATCTCTTTCTGTAGTTGCTTCTTTCTGTAATTTCTTTTTGATGAAAGAGGAGTCATGGCAGATCTAAGACTAGGCTCTTTCACGCTAGAAAGCAGAAGCAAGTAGACTCCTGGAAACCCTTTTATTTCATACCAAAGAGTTGACATCTAATACTCAAATTTGATGTCTAGAGGCAACTAGAAGACCTCTTTTCCTTCTGTTTCTTGAGATGATAAAGAAAATTGAGAAAGACCTGTGAGAACCTGTAAGCCAAAGAATAAAGACTATGATTTTTCCTGGATTGTGTAACAGAAAGTGTATCATTGTGATCTGCCTGCCTGCACTGCTAATAGAAAAACAGACCCTCAGTACTGTGTGACCCTCGGAGCAATGAGGTGCTAGTTAAAAAGTACAAGCAGAAGGAAAAAGAAAGTAGAAGAACACACTTAGGCTCATACGAACATAAGAAACTCATTCAGGACTGATCTATAGACTTAATGCAAGTACTCTAGAACTTTAATACTGAAAATTTTGCAAATAGACTGAAAAAAAACCAACAAACATTAGCAATTGCATTGTATATGATAAGGATTTCCTTCTGTTTCTTGTGTGCCTCTGAATTGTCCATACTGGTAGTTGGTTTGATAACTTGGCTGAGTGAACATGCACTGTATATCTGACTGGATCAGTAGGACTTAATTGCTCTTTGTAAGTGGCAGCAGTGACTACCCTTCCCAGAGAAGGAAATCGGGTTTCTTTCTTTGAAAACATCCCTTAAGACAACTTGGGTTTGGTTTTTTTGGGTTGGTTGTTTTTTGTTTTTGTTTTGTAGAATCTTCTTATACTGAAGCAAGGATTGACTGGTAAGCAAACAATATTTCCCAGAAGAAAATACTACATAAGAAATCTTTTTTTTTGTCTTAGATGTATTAGTGTTGTAAATATTCTGTGTTAAAGTGAAGGATAAATGGAATCCAGTGAGGAAAAGTTTAGAAAAGAGATTAGGCATGAGCTAGACACATAATTTCTCCCCAGTAAATATCTATCATTAGCAGAGGTTTAAACTTAAAATCCACTCTGTTATGATCGCTGTATCCAAGGCTACCATTAGTAGTTATGTTGTCAAATAAGACTTCTCAGTTTGTGAGCAGTAAACGTAGCAATGCGTTGTTCTGGGTCAGCATGTCCAGCACCTGTAGTAGGAAGCAGTCCTCAGTGCATTCCAGGAACCTGATGGATGACTTGAGCACCGCTGTGTTGTTTTCCCAACAAATGTCCAGGTAATTGAAACCACCCATGAGGACCAGCTTTTGTTGGCCCGAGACTCCTTGAGGAGACAGAATAAGGTGTCGTTAGCCTTATCATCCTGGTAGGGAGGTTACCTAACAGAATATCCCCCTTGTGACAATCCCTCTACTCTTGATCCAGAGGCATTCTGTACAACGTTCATGATCTCCATAGCTCACTGCCATGCACTCAAATTTCCCTTTTACATAAAGTGCAACTCCACTTTCTCTTCCCTTCCTATTTCCATAGAAACCAAAGCCCTGATGTTGAAGCCAGGTATTGATCTGCATGATGTGTAGACCCCTGCCTCTGAATGGCAGGACAGAGGAGATCACTTGTGCCCCCAGGGCTATGAAGTTCTGATTAATCTTGTCCAGGTTTTGCTTTACCACGTTGTTGGTGCCCACATGGAAGAGAAGTAGGGCAGCGTGGTCAGTGCTTTTAACCAGTTGTGGCAGTCTCCCTGTGCCGTTCTGTATCTCGACGCCTGGCAAGCAGCAGACTTCACCGTGTAGCCTGCTGGCTAATGGCTGCCTCTGTGCCTGCTAGCACACACCACTTACTTTTGCAGCTTTCAATGTGTGCTGCTGGTGCTGTTTCTCCTTG
Organism: Psophia crepitans; assembly: GCA_013399095.1. Taxonomy (NCBI): domain Eukaryota; kingdom Metazoa; phylum Chordata; class Aves; order Gruiformes; family Psophiidae; genus Psophia; species Psophia crepitans. The sequence goes on along the minus strand of VWZZ01003789.1, from coordinate 37,784 downwards.
TGAATCTTGCTCGTTGGCTTTGTTGCCAAGGCTTCATCTCTGGTGGTGGTTGGTACATACAAGGAAGGAGAGTGAAGGGATAGCCTGTTCCCATGGGTCACCAAAGTCCATGGTTCCTCGTTTTCCAAGGTACTGGCTGTTTGCTGTTGAAACTCTGTCTTGTAGCGCTTAGAGGTCGGTGCCATGGGACACTAGTATTTCTTCTTGCAAGGTCTCCGGTAATAGTCGATGTATTTCTTGTTCACCCTCCTAACGCAGCATAGCCTGTTAACTTCCTTCTGCAGCTCCTCCACCCGCCGCCTGAGCGTCTCCACCAGAGCACAGCTTGCGCTTCCACCCTCCTCCACTGAGAAAGGTACGTGCAGTCTTCACAGCCCTCCACCTGGGCAGCAGCTTCCCTGACAGGAAGCTCTGTCTGGGTCCCTGTCTCCGCTCGTCGCAGACTGGCCAGGCTAGGTAGTTGATTCCTGTCTGCTGCAGAGTGCAGTCCTTGCCTGGTCTTGAGCAGCATGCTTCTGACAACTTCAAAGCACTGCCTAATAACCCTTTCTAATTTCCTGGAGACCTCAAGCTTCCAGGCAGACTTGCACATCCACTATCTAGCTGGGGTGACCATCAGGGCTGCAGCCTAAGACTGTGGGTGAGCAGAGCAGGCATCAGCCCAATGACCGGCGGAGCGTGCTTTCCTGTGCACCTTTCCACAGGAACCGCCGCACTCTAATGTTTAGATTAATCGATTTTAATCTCCAACCTAAAACACAGTTTAAGAAAATATGTGGTAATTATTTATATTTTGCAGACTTTATTCATCTAGTGATGCTGAAATAAAAGTCCCATGTAAAAATTACAATATTTGCAGAATGTTGGTTTCATTGTGATTTAAATGCAAAGCTATAATTTGAGGCATCATGCCTCATAAGCACATTTTAAGAGCTTTCAAAGCCACTACAGAAATTCTAATTGAGTTAGGATGATGTTGTTTTCAAATAAGGAACTAGTATTATTTTTAACATAGGCAAGGGTTTGGTTTTTTTTGAAGTAGTGAATCTTCAGATTGTTTAACATGAAAATGCGCAAAAAAAAGAATTATTTCCTATGGCATTGTCCTGGTTTTGGCCAGAATAGGGTTAGTTTTCAGAAAGAGCCAGGCCAGGTGAACCGAGCCAGCTATTCCATACCATGTGCCCTCATGGTTGGACTTGATGATCTTGGAGGTCCTTTCCAACCTTAGTGATTCTATGATTCTATGCTCCCCATAAAAGGGGGCTGGCGGGGAGGGGTGGGTTCATTGCTCCTCCAGGACGGCTCGGGGTGGGCTGAGCATCTGGTGGTTGGTGGTAGGTCGGTAAAGTGCTCTCTTTATCGCCTTTATTTACACCCCATTATAACTACTACTGCGTTGTTGTTGTTTCCCTCTCCCTTTGCTGGCCCATTAAACTTTCCTTATCTCAACTTGAGGAGGATTCCCCTCTGTCTTTCTCATTCTCCTCCCCATCCCACCAACGGGGGAGTGAGTGAGTGGCTCTGTGGTGCTGGGGCTGAACCATGACAGTCCTTTTTGGCACCCAACATGGGGCATGAGGATTTGAGATACTGACAGATCTGACCCAGGTGTGTTAGAACAAGGCTGGGATAAGTGTTTATAATGATGTTTAAGCAATCGCTGGTCACTATGATGTTTTGCTTGGTCCCATGGTTGTTGTATGTGAACCCCCATTTACTCTGTGAAATCCCTGCGGCGCTGTTTATCCTCTCTGGAAGGGGAGTTCGTATTCTTATTCTATTGTATCGTGTGGTATCGACGTATGAGGAGATAACATTGGGGGTCATGACTCTGAGCTGGTTTTTGTATGTAGCATTTCTGTCGTGCCCATACCTTGGACAACGTATTTTGGAACTGATTAATAATTGCAGCCAATCTATGGGGAAGATAGGGGGGACACCTTCTCCCACTCATTCACCTCCCCTTTTCCCTTTTGCCTGGTTGCAGGAGCTCTAGAGTGTTTTGAATGTCCTTGGGATGTGCAGACCAGTGTGCTCCTGTTACTAACTGTCCTAAATGTGTCTTGAGTCCTGTTCAGGGTTGCAAAAAATTATTTTAAGAATGCCACCCAGGGATTTTCTCCGAGGCTGGATGGTCAGGGATGGCAGGGCATATGGGAGGATATGGGCAAGCTTCTACAGACATTCTCACCCCCAATGGTTTGGAGTTTCACTCCTGAACAACTGCAGGATCCTGACAAAGCGGTAGAATATCTGAAAGACAAATGCTCAGGCTGTTCTAAGGAGACACAACTCACTGCCTTGTGCTGGGCTCTGGCCACTGTGTACCAAACACTGCTTGACAGTAAGGAGTGCTGTCAGGGGAAAGAGAGGGAGAGCAGACACACAGACACTACAGCCACTCAAACCCCTGCAACAGGCACTGCAGCCACCCAAGCCCCCACAACAAGTACTGCAGCTACCCAAACCCCCGCCACAGGCACCATAGCTGAGCCAGAAGACCAACCCATAGCAGTATCAGTCACCCCTATACATAAGAAGAAATATACCAAGAAATCGGTTTGTGTAGTGAAGGACAATGATGAACCAGGGTGTTCTGGGTTTAGATAGAGTAGAGTTGATTTTACTGGAAGCTGGGATGAGACAGAGCCAGGATAGGTGACTCAAACTGGCCAGGGGAGGTATTCCATACCATGTGACGTCATGCTCAGCATAGAGAACGGGAGGCTGGTCGGGAGGAGGTGGTTCTTCTCGAGGCAGCGTGGCTCTGGGACGGTCCGACTTCGGAACGGGTCTGAGCTTGTGGTCTGAGTTGTACGGTATTGTGTATCACCAGTTTGGGTTTTTTTTTCCTTTCCTTTTCACTCCCTTGCTGTCCCAGTAAACTGCCATCTGTCGTTATCACAGCTCAGGGGAGTCTGTTTTCTTTCCCTTTTCCCCCTCCCCACTGGGGGGAAAACGAGTGGCTGCATGGTGCTCAGCTGCCGGCTGGGGTAAAACCACGACACAGGGCCATCATGAGAACAGAAGGAAGAGCCTGAGCCAGAGGTCATCACCCGATCCCTGTCCCTCAGTGAGCTGCGAGATATCGATGACTGGACTTGATGATCCTGGAGGTCCTTTCCAACCTTAGGGATTCTATGATATGCGGAAAGATTTCAGCCACCTTCCAGGGGAGCACATCATTACCCGGCTGCTCCGATGCTGGGGTAACGGGGCCAGCAGCCTGGAACTAGAGGGCAGGGAGGCCAAGCAGCTGGGGTCCCTGTCTAGGGAAGCAGGCATCAACAAGGCAATTGGGAAGAAGCCACAGGCCCTCAGCCTCTGGAGACAACTTCTGTCGAGCGTGAGGGAAAGGTATCCCTTCAGCTTTTGCAAGACTCAGCCAGAGTTGCTACCTCCCGAAAAGCTGAGCTCTAACCTTAGCAGGAGCTGAGAAGCAATGTTGCCTCTAACAGAGCTGAGATACTGTGTTTGCTTCTGTGTTTGCCTCCTCCTTGGCCTGCAAAGAACATTTTTGGAGCAGTGGGTCTCTGGGAATTTCAGTGAGGCTTCTGCATGTTGCTCTTTCGCCCAAATAACTGTGGTCTGGGGATGCGTAAGACTAGAAACGGCAGTAGGGTGTGCAACCTGTGGTGATCCACTACTGTCAGAACTAGAAACCTTTGCAAATGGTGTTTCTTAGAATATTTGAATTCTCAGTGCTTTTCCTGGACAAAAACCTCATCGAGAGAGCCCCTGGTTTAGTCTGACTGTGTTAGGGTATGAAGATCATGTGATTGTGCTGGCTAGCAACCTGTCCTTGATAGATTTGAACCTCTTGGCTAATTTTAACCAAATGGGACAGATACATTACTCTCCTGTAAGTTTTATGAAGCAGCAATCCAGACTAACTTTTTTTATATAATATCTCACAATATAATTGATGTGCATAGTAATTAACTTCCAGAATTCTTCTCTGAAGCTTTTACTCTGTTTCTTTTTTTTTTGTGTACACAATTATTCTAAAATCCATGTGCTGCTTGAACCAAAATTAATTTGTATAAGATGATCTAACATGTGGCAGTCACAGTTTTGTTGCGATATGTGTTGTGTGAACAATAGTTCTGGTAGCACATTGATGTAATAACGGGAAATTATTAGTTGATATCAGTGTAATTCAGAATAGAAAATAGTCCTTCATTCAGAAAGTATCTATGATATTTAGTTCTATTTGATTCTGAGCTGCAGGTGGTAAAATGGGCAAAAGTGAAAACTGTCTCATTTTACAGAAATTACAAAATGGGAAAACGGGAAGAAAACAATAGCGAAGACTTTGGAAGGATGAAGAAAAAGACCATCCTCTTATTACTACTAAGAACTGCCCCCCCCCAAAC
>VWZZ01003789.1:2636-29682 GCA_013399095.1 Psophia crepitans | reverse complement strand
CTGCAGCCCATAAAGAGCGGAGGGAGCGGGGGGTGAGCAGGTAGATCCGCACCCGTGGCCATGCAGTGAGGCTCGGCCGGCAGGACCGCAGCCGTGGGACCAGCCGCTCCGCCGCCAGCACCGGGTGAAACGCTGCAAGGGGAGAGGCCGTTGCGCCCCAGCTCAAGGTACTCCCCTCCCCACCTCTTGGCTTCTCTTCCCAGTGGGAACTGGGGGTTCAGCCCCACTCGCCACCTGCGGTGGAGATGCTCACGCACCTTAGGGAATCCATAACTGGAAGGGAAAGTGATAACTCGGAGCGTTTACCGTCGTATGGTTTTTTTCCAGATGCAGAGGTGCACAAGTTTCCTGTTTCTGTCTCTAATCCTTTGTGCCGCCCTGTCAGAAACATTTGGACTGGTTTTCTCAGTAAGTACAAATTCCTCCATCGGAGGTCCGGTCCGTTGGGCAGCGCTCCTGTCTCACCTGGACTGTGACAGCAAACCTTGCAGTGATAGACGCTGTATTTACATACGGGGGTTGTACAAGGTGCAGCACCCAAAAACGCTTTGGGCAGTAAAGAGGTTTTTAGTTCAGAATTTGGGGCTTTTGGATACTAGCTCCTTTGTAACAAATAATAGGAGTAAAGGGGAAAAAAAGTGTCTGTGAACCAAAATTGAATGGGCTGACTAGAAAAGGTGGTGTAGGTATTGGACTTCTTTTTATAAAGAGGCTGTCATGTAAGTCCAAACAAAACCCCACTGCTGTTTGCTAAGGTAATTATCAGGTGCCAATATAAACTTGGAGTATAAAGTCAGAATTTCTGCCTCCGAAGTGGGATTTGCAGTTTCACTTATGTGGTGCGAAATCTTGCATGCCAATAGCAGGTCTATTGACTTGGATGGGGCAAAGGTTCACCATTAATATTTGCTTCAATATTATTGGCCTTTGGTTTTTACAGTACTTCTTGATTTCAAGCCTTTGGAAGACACTTTCCGCTAAGAGAACGTTCGTTGGGGTGCTGTTTGCTTTGTCTGCAGAAATCACGGTGTTGTTCATGCAATAACATACTTGCATTTTTTTTTTAAGGCAAAAGAAAAAAGGGGCTGGACTTTGAATAGTGCTGGTTACCTACTTGGGCCACGTAAGTCAAGCACTCTTCTTTTTGCATTATTTCAAAATACAGAAGTTGTTTTGTTTGGTCTTTTTTTTCCCCTTGTAAACCAGTTTGCTGAGCCGCACTACTCATTTCTCTGATGAACACAGTAATTTTGTCCGACACTTGTTTAGGCATTTGTTACATGTTACAGAATTGAGTTGTCTCAGACAGTAACTGCTCTTTTCTAAAGCAGAGTTGTGCTGCAAGGCTTTATATCTAGAAGCACGTCTGGGCAGTCGTTGTGCTTCTGAACTGTAATTGTCATTGTCATATGACAAATGCTGCCCCCCCCCCAGGTGTTACCAAATCTTACAGCATCTAGATGTCAAGGGAAGAATGGCAAAATGTGACATTTTGGCACATCTCAATGTATCTCAGATTTCACCTTTAAATCTATTTGAAAATGGCTTTGCTACCTGGCTTTANTCACGCAAATCCCACATTAATAGTTTTCTCTGCTTTTTTTTTTTTTTTTTTTTGATGAAAGCAAAACAAATTAAAGCAATAACATGCAAACTCATGACTGTAAATATTACTATACAAGGTGTTTAAAATACAGGAACACCTTGGTTTATGGAGATGGAGAATCACAGATGTAGAGTACAAGAAAAGTGAAATGTGGTGCTAAGCTGTCTCAAACGTCTGTCCTTTTACTATTATTTCTTGTTAATGTAATAACACTCATTACCAATGTTTCTATATTTTCAGTCTCAGTAATACATGACAAATCTTACAGATACTTACTATGACTCTCTCCGTTCCTTTTAACTCATCTTAACTAATCTACAAAAAAAGATTAACGCGTCTTAATTTATCAACTAGTTCTATAAATGTCAGGAAGTACACGTGCCCCAGAGCAGATCTAACCAAATCACCAAAGGTACTGGGGGAAATGTACTTGTCAAAGTGCCTTTTATCTAAGACTGGATAATAGGAATCATCCTTTGTTGCAGGTCGTATTGATCAGCTTTTACTGATAAAGGAAATGCCCATTGCAAGGGGGAGAGAAGAGGCACCAGGGGCATGTAAGATAGTTTAAATGAATAACCTTCAAAAACTATCTGCAGTTTTCTTTTAAGCAAATGCATCGGCAACGTTATCTAAAAATAGAGGAAAGAGCAGCAAAAACAACTTCCCAAGTTACACATGAATGTACAGACTTACATTTTCTTTACAACTTCCTCACGGGGCTGGGTCTGTAAATGATAGAAATCATGAGAAAAGTTATTTTATTTAGTGACATGTTAATTGCTTCTTTGTCATTCTGTACATACAAAGTGCCCATCGTCATCTTTTCTTTGAAACCCATGAAAACCAAGCAATACAGCAAAAGTTGTTGTTCAGTCAATTAAGTCCTCTGATTCTTACTTTATTTGTCAGATGCAGTAGATAACCACAGATCTTTTCACGACAAACATGGTTTCACTGGTAAGCGTGAAATACAGCCTGATGAGGATATTAAAGCAGGTAATGAAATTCTGAAAACCACTATTGTTGATTTTTCTTTTTGTGTTTAGTCATTTATTTACAGTTATTGAGATAATTAACTCCCTAGACGGAAGGCTATTCCTGCACTTGAGGAAAATCATAACAAAAATACAAAAGGAGGAAAAATCCAGTGTGGCCATTCAATGCGCTCTTTGTATATGGTTGCAGTTTAAAACGTCTTGGTACCTAGGGAATAATACCATAACTATGTTGATTTTAAAGCCTAATGGATTGTATTACTTTGAATAAACCTAGTTTTTTCTTTTCATGTGGTCAGATGAGTACTTCAGATGTTACCTTAGACACTCAAAAGTTGATTCTTTTTAGCAAAGAAGTGAGCTCGTAAAGGAACCTTTCGGTAGGGAAAGCTATAGAACCTGGCGAATATTTTTTTTATCTTTATTTTGCTATCCCAGGGCTGAAACCAGACCTTGGAACTGTATGGCACTGTTTATGTTGTAAGTGTCTTCACTATTTAAAAAAAAAAAAAAAGATAAAATCCATGTTAAATCTCACTACATTTCCTATATTTAAGTAAGATGGCTTATCTTCATTAAAAGATTGAGAAGCTGGTGGTTGTAGTTTAACCCGGCAGACAGCTAAAGAAGCTACACAGCTATTTGCTTGCTTCCCCTCCACCCTTCCTCAGTGGGATGGGGGAGAGAAATGAAAAAACCCCTTGTAGGGTGAGATAAAATTAGTTTAATAGGACATGAAAGGAAGAGAATAATAACGATAAAAGAATACATGGAACAAGTGACGCGCAGCACAGTGCTCACCAACTGCTGACTGGCAGTAGTGACAAGGGCACGTAGTGACAGGCCAAGGGGGTGGGGTTAAAGTGCAAGAGGGGAGCTGGAGCTGAGCTGTGAGGCAGCAATCCTTCCCTGGGAGGGTGCTGAGGCCCTGGCACAGGGTGCCCCGAGAAGCTGTGGCTGCCCCTGGATCCCTGGCAGTGTCCCAGGCCAGGTTGGATGGGGCTTTGGGCAGCCTGGGCTGGTGGGGGGTGTCCCTGCCCATGGCAGGGGGGGGGAACTAGATGGGCTGTGAGGTCTGTTCCAACCCAAACTATTCTATGATTCTATGGTGCTCAGCTAGTTCCCAAGCTGCAGCCCTCCCTGGCCAGTTTCCCCCAGCTTACGTACTGAGCGTGATACCATCATGAATTTCTGAGCCAGCTGTCCTGGCTGTGCCCCCTTCCAGCATCTTGTGCACCTCCTGTGGAAGGCTCATGCCTGCTCTCTGGCAGGGCCTGGGAAGCTGAAGAGTCCTTGACTTAATTGTATACGCTGACATAGAGTTGCTATCAACATTAGCCTCATCCTAAATCTAAAACAGAGCACTTTACCAGTTACTATGAAGAAAATTAACTCTATCCCAGTCAAAACCGAAGTTAAGTAAACGTATTGTCTTGAGGTTGCATGTATCAGAATTTAGTAAATAGCAATTAAAAGAATGCAGCATTGTTCTGGATTCATCATCCAAACTTAGGTCTCTACAATATATGTCTAGACTCCCTTTATGGAGAGAAGCTGGCATTTTTAGGACTGATTTTGAATGCCTGCTTCAGGATAAGATGTAGAAGCTTCTAGAAAAAAAAAAAAAAAAACGTGTTTTTTTTTCTCCTGAGGAAGAGCTAAATCTGTTGCAGACATCTTAAGTGAGCTGGATTGAATCTCATCTTCGGGCTGTCAAAGAGCGATCTGTTCCTCACTGAAACCAAAGCAAGCAGTACTTGAGCACTGCTGCGTTCGTCCCTGCGCTGGTGGGGAGAGACAAAGTCTCCGGCCCAGAGCGCTCTCAAACTATTTTAAATCCACCCAGCACAAGAGAAATGTAGCTAACACTAAATAAGTTCATAAATAAAGGAAATGTACTTGATTATAATTTTATGGGCATAATTACTTTGTTGATAGAAGAGTAACATTAATACATTTTTTGGGTATTACGTTCTCAGAATGGCTGCTAGTTTAGGTCTGGTACACAGTTATGTAGTGGGGTTTAGTGTATCTGGTGGTTTGAGGTTTTTTGGTGTTTGTTGTTGTTTGGTTGTTTTAGAATCATGGAATCACAGAATGGTTTGGGTTGGAAGGGACCTCAAAGCCCATACGGTTCCCCCCCCCTGCCATGGGCAGGGACACCCCCCACCAGCCCAGGCTGCCCAAAGCCCCATCCAACCTGGCCTTGGACACTGCCAGGGATCCAGGGGCAGCCACAGCTTCTCGGGGCACCCTGTGCCAGGGCCTCAGCACCCTCCCAGGGAAGGATTGCTGCCTCCCAGCTCAGCTCCAGCTCCCCTCTTGCACTTTAACCCCACCCCCTTGGCCTGTCCCTGCACCCCCTGATAACCAGCCCCTCTCCAGCTTTCCTGCAGCCCCTGCAGGCACTGGCAGGCCGCAGTGAGGTCTCCCCGCAGCCTTCTCTTCTCCAGGCTGAACAAGCCCAACTCCCTCAGCCTGTCCTCGCAGCAGAGGGGCTCCAGCCCTCGCATCATCTCCGGGGCCTCCTCTGGACTCGCTCCAGCAGCTCCATGTCTGTGCTGTGCTGGGGCCCCCCGAGCTGGATGCAGCAGTTCTGGTATTGTGGGGGGTTTTTTAAGGAGAAGAAAAAAAAAAAGAGGGAAAACCTGTTTTCTCAAACACTGGTGTAAAAATAATATTTTGCCATTTAGAAACGATGTGAAAGGAAGGCACTGGTAATCTAACAGTGCAGCTCACACTGCAACACCTTCCCATTTCTGGATATTCTACCAGCTCCTTTACAGGAACACAGTCTGTAAGAGTTATGGGACTCTTGGCAGGTACTGCTGCATCTCACCATTGCAAGTAAACTCAACCAAACTTGTGTGGATGAGACCTGAAAAACTGCCTCTGTTATGAACCTCATCAAAAGTTTTCTTTGAAGCTCAGGCATATCATTGAGTTCATATCCAAAGGGGATTTAGATATAAAAGAATTGATAAGGTAGTCAGAATTCTTATTTTTACTGAAAATGAAGGATTTTTTTTTTAGTTAAATTCTGCTGATTATTTACAAAAGTATCTTAAAATGGCACTATACCTACACATTATTACTGTAAAAGTATTAGTTAAAGGACTGCTCTCTCTCCTTGAAGGAATGCTGCAAATTTCCCAAGCTCTCCAGATAACCTAGAAGAACCTGTAAACTGTATTATCTACATAACACTAGGTCCAGGCAAAAAAAAAATATAAAAAATCTATGAGCATAATTTGGAAAATCTTTCCATTCCAAGAGTGTAACTGTTTCTTTACTAGCGTGCAAGTGATTGTATGGAATTAAGGACAACAGCAGAGTATGTAGAAATACACATGTACAATCTGCTCAAGTCACTGGATAAAAATATTTATCCAATATATATCGCATTGGTAATAAAATCTGGGTCAAATATAATAATGATTAATCATAACAAAAATCCATAACAGGTCAGGTGGGAATAAAAATTAAATTAAGGAACACTTCAAACAATATAAATATTATTAACGTAAGGATTAACATCTTTGTGTCAGTTCAAAGACTGGAAGACAAGACTTTTAGATGCAAATTTCTTAAATGTATTCTTAAATGCTGACTCTATATGCCAGAAACTTCCATGTCCCTTACAACTCCCCAGTAATATTTTTTATTTGTGCTACAGGGCTCAGTCTGCCTTCTGACTTAGTATGTCACTAGAAGCCGAAATCTTCTTTTCCATCATGGAAGAGCTTTCCCCAACATTCATCTGCTGCAAAGCCAGTCTTTCAAACTATTTCCTGAGCTTATGATAACATCAAGGGACAGTATTTTCAGTAATGTAATAATGGACCATCAGTCAGATACTGGTACCCATCTGTTCTATATGCAGAGAACTAAAAATCTTAGGGAAATTACCTACCATTTCTTCTCGAATATAGAACGGCTCTCCATCCTGTTTATAAAAAGGAAGATATCTCCCCCTTCCCCCCAACTCATTTTTTTTTTTTCAGCATACACAGAAAGCATACATCTCAAACTACCGAAGTGCAGTAACAAGCTCCCAGGGAGCCTGATAAATCGGGCCGTTTAAAAAGCATCAGAACACCAGCTTTTACAAGATCAACGAGGAGTCTATCGTATTAGATACGTATGCGAAAACATAACTTTGTGAGGGTTTAGTGAAGTCCCAGGCCTACCTTTGGGGCTACAAATCACTTCTGTATCACCTCGGTGGCTTATTGGGAACAAAGGCTGCACAAAGAACTCTTTAACTGTTTTGTAAAAGTGATGAATTTGTTTGCTAAATTGACCTTTCCCTTCAATCTTAGGCTAGGGGACACAACGGAGGGAGTTGAGAACAGTTAATAACCCTTCTGCAACAGAACTCCTAAGGCCATAAAGACCGTGACCGTTAAGGTGTCGAAGCAGCTCCTGCGCAGCTATAGCAATACGCAGTGGGACAACTTCGATTCTGAGAATTGCAGTTACCTACCTTAAAGTGGCTTTGCTCTTCCCTGAAATAGGGTTTTCCATTAAGGGTTTTAAGGAGAAAGAAATCACAGATAGCTTGTTTTCAGAGTACTCATAAACCTAGCCACAATCTCGTGTACAAGAGATCTGTATACCACGTCAACATCAAGTAACAACCAACTTCTTTTATAGGGGATCTTGGAAGACCACTGGCCGATGAAAACATTGTGCGCACAGTAATCGAATTCTTGACTTACTTGCATCTTAAAGGTTAGTGAATACCTTAATTTTTCACATTTTCTGGCGTGAGGTTTACTGAGAAGATAGGACTGTCCTTGAATTTAGGAGTCTGCTACAGATTTGAGTGTGCAAGACTCTAAGCAGCATCTCTGGTAGGCAGGAGGAACTGTCGGTTCTATTTTAGTGCACTGAATTAGAGGGTGCACTGATTCAGAGGGTGCAGGTAGTCCTGCTAAACTGCAGGTCAGTGAATATCCACCATAGCAGGGCTCTAATACCATTTGATTACTCTGAGCACTGTGAAAATAGTAACAGCGACTACTAAAATTGTATGGACCCAGCTTTTAGAATAGTTGAAAGCAAACAAAATACAGTCTGATAACATGGGAGTTAGTTAAAACGATTCAGTAACAAATTAAAGACGACCTCAGTTTCATGCCAAGAACAGTTGGTTGAAATTCTGAAGCACTTCCTGGTGACAAAAGTAATACATGTCCCTTTCTGCACGTATTCTACAATAAAGTCACATCATAAAGTTGCAACAACACTAAGCTGAACGCTGGCAAACAGCTCAAAGTGCTGCTAGTAAAAACATGGTGGAGTCTCAAAATTGTGACGAGAAATGTAAAACTGAGCTTACAGCGGATTCTAGAAGAATGGTAACTTTTTATAGCATTAGGCAGGGAAGAAATCTGGCTGCTTCTGAGTTTTCATTAATTTTGCTTCAAAATAAACCACCAAACTACACCACAATTCAGAGCTTTTAAAAACCTCTGCATCCCTTCTAAAAGTGCCTAGAAAATGTTCAAAAAACGGAGTATATACTGGAAAAGAAAATGGGAAGGAAGAAGTTGTTTTTACTGCAACTGTTTGAGGAATTCTCTGTCTTTGAAAGCAGACAATTCAATAAATCTGTGACTTGTATATTCTTACCTTTCTATACAAGAAATTATAAGCAATTTCGTATGCTGTGGAATAGTAACAAAGAACTGTGTGTTACATCTGTATTTTAATTTCATTATTAAAAGACACTTTCAAGAGATCTGTTGATTTTCTGTGCATCTACCTCTTCGGCATCATTTCCTAAATGATTTGTGTCCACTCACGAAAATAATTCTCACTACTGAAAATATCAGTCCAGTGTTTACTGAATCGATTTTGCATTCAAAACAAAACCTCGTTATGATCAATAATAAGGGCCTGAGATAATTCAAATATATATTTGAAGTAGATTATTAGCATGTATATTTACTATGAACAAAGTAATAGCTTGCTTGTTGTACCACTGTGAGGAAGAAGGAGCCCTGGACACTCCTTTATCCTGCTATGTGAGCCTAGGAAGTAAAACCAGGAGTTGGACACAACAGAAAGGGTGTGCAACATGTCGAGCTCAAGCACGCACTCTCTGAGTGGGCTTAAGAGCTGTTAAACTGGGCAAGAAAATAAAATGCATCTTGTAGAAATACAAATTCTTTCTTCCCTCGGACGAATGAGCAAAACAGACTGTATTGTAACTCGAAGTAACAGCTCCTTGTTTAGAATAGCTATGTCAAGCAGTTGTTTTCATTCACAAAAGGTGGTATTATTATCTGTCCTCATTCAAAAAGGAATCTCCAGATTATATAAAGTGGTTTATGGCTGAGATAGTTCTTGTATTCCCAGGTTTCAAAAGACATAGAACACTATCATATTATCCCTTACCAACATTTATTGACAAGACCTAGTACTTAAAATCTTACATAAATCTTACATAAAATCAGAACTGTAGATTTAGGAGGTGAGAAACATATTTTATTTTTGCTCAAATTAAACTTTACTACATTAAATATATTGGCTTAGATATGTTCTTCTAGGGGGGAGGGGGAAATCTCCCACTCCTGGGGTTCAGGGAGTGGTTATTCAGATTAGACGTACATTTTGATCTACGGGATAAAGTGAATATTTTAACTGCTAAGAAGGATCTTGGCGATAACTGAAAGTGACCTGCTCTTTCTCTTGAAAATAGCCCCCTCCAGCTTTAAAGGCCCTCCCATACAGAGCAGGCTGTAGGATGGCAGCCATAATTGGATAATACTAGAACTATGGAGATGCTGGGAGCCAGCAATATCAATTGACATAATAAAATCAGTATAATTTCATTGTCATTCTGTCACTGCTGTTTCTAAAATGTGAAATGATTGCAGGAAGATATTATTAACATTTAAAAGAAAAAAACCCAGTAGTTTATAAATTAAAATATGAGAAGTTCAAGTGTTTGCCTTTTATAGTTGAGAGAAGAAAAATATAAAAATGTATTCTACTGAAATTGAATTGCATTATTTAATTGCTAAGATTAATATGCATACTTACATATGTGTTGATTTTCATTTTTTTCTTTCTTACAGAGGTGGGGGCACTTGACAAACTACCTTCACCAGAGGAAACAAACCAGTCTTGAAGAAATGTGTGGCTCTATTTTGTTTTAGTGTAGATTTAGACTGAATTCTAAACAAAAGATCTAGATGACATGAAGATGAGAAGTATTGCTTGCGTTAATCTGATAAATGATAAACAGCATTCTGCCCTCTGTTGGGTTTCTTGTTTGTTTGAAGGGGGAGTTTTTTGCCTTTTTTTTTTTCCCCTTGTGATGTTATAGTGTAAAATTTTGACTTGGTAAAATTTTTCTGTAGGTAAATGATAAAATAAAAATAAAGAGCAACTACATTGTTTCACTTTTAAAATTAAATACCAACCAGCACACCATACATCATATACAGAGCCCAGGTTAAGTTGTAAGGTTACACTGCACGTATACTCCGCAAATCACGGTGAAATAGAACACACGTGCTACGTAATGGGTATGTAGCTCACCGAGAAAGAGGGGAAGAGTGACTTCAATCTGCCGCCATACAGAGTCTTTTTAGGTCACAGATCTGCCTGTACTTCTACGCTTCATGGAAGCCTTCTTGCCATTCATATTTTCATAGAGTATGCAGTAAAGTCATGTTAATTTTAGATTTCATACTGTTTGCCTGTAATGCACCAGCCCCTTGACTGAAGCACACCTTCACGCGATACAAATTTAACTGTTCTGTACAAATAATAGTTTTACACACAAACCCTGCGTGTAGGATTCCTATTCCTATGTCATCAAGAATATTGGATCTGTATTCAAAAAGCTCTTCAATGAAGAAACTCTCCCCTCCAGTCCAAGATTTAAAAAATATTTTATTTTATGAGATGCTTTAGTCCGAATACAGCAAAGCACTTGAATTAATCCCTAACAAAGGAGCTTTGATGTTCTGGGACCAGAATGCTAGGCCCATGCTCAATTAATGTCATCTCAAAAATGAGGAAAGGTTTGAGAGGATGCAGAACCTTGGAAGGGTTTTTCACATTCAGATGACTCACTCTCCGCACAGTGCAATGAAATCCCATCCTTTCAGAATGCTGTTGGGCGCCAGGGTGCACGGAGTGACAGAAATTTTGCAGAACATTATTACATAATCTGCTTTTAGCTTTTAGCAAAGCAGAGAACATTCTGGATGCCAAGCCACGAGGGTCTAATTTGAACCCGTGAGGTTCAACCTTGTCAATCAGCCTGTGCTATTCCTCTGATAATCGCCCAGCCTCTGATCTAGTGTCTGACGTTCCATTTCCAAACCGTACAGAGTACACTTCATATCAGAACCGATGAGGTTTTGAGCCAGCCCTTCAGACAATATTTTACTGTTTTGGGGTTTGGGTTTTTTTGAAAGAGCAATAAAAAAGTATACACTTCTAGTATACGTGTTAGTAGTTCAACATTATCTGGTAAATTTATAGGCTTCCAAAAACATGAAAAAAGAATAGAGTGAAATTTAGCTTCTGTATGGTAATGTGGTTCAGTAATTCCAGGCTCTCATTTTCATTAGTAACGTGCGCATTTCCCATCAGAAACTTGAAAGCAGAGCTCGCTGAAATCAAGAGGCGTTCTTTCCGTTGACTTCCCTGGGTTCATTGACGGCTAAGAACCAGTATCTGTTTGCGGAACTCAATCACAAGCCCTCTTCCATGGCAAAGCAGCTGAATCTGTGATCAAATAAAAAGAATATGATCTTAGCATTTAATTTCTTTTCTTTTGAAATGGGATAAGAAATTGAGTTTAAACTTAGAACACAGTTATTGCTTAAATCGAATTAGCATACTGTCAGCTCGTTAACATTGATATGGTCTCTTTAGAATGTTTATTTGAAATTCCGAAATTTGAGATTATTTGAAATACTGAAAGAGGATCAAGGTCCTTGGAAGATTTACGTCACTGTCTAAGCAGGGAGTCCCACAAGTTCTTACTCATTGTGCTGCACTGCTATATGAATATATTATTAAAAAAAACCCCAAAGGACCATTATAATCTAAATACCAAAAGCAATCCACATACTTTCACTTAATAATTAGTGCATTCGGATACATACTGGCAATATTGCAAAGTACAGAAAGAGGTAAAATTTTCAGACTGTTTCTTCACACTCTACAACTCTCATCTTTGCAAAAACATGGCTCAAAAAACAACAAAGGGGCATTCTTCTGTATCAATATCAGTAACATTAGTATTTTATTTAAAGCGTCTTACATCGCTACCTCTCAGACCTAAATTCCGCAAATATTTGGGATGGCATCTCCATAATCAGCTTCTCAGACACTTTTAAAGCACAATTTGAAAGCAATTTGTTTCAACAGGGCAAAGAGACAACAAAAAGATGTGACAAGCTTCAGTAGAAAATAAAAAAAAAGTCCCTACCCATTTCCTCCTCATTTCATTTATTTACTCATTCGCATACACTGTATCCCACTTTTGTGTAGTATTTAGAGCAAACACATATCTGCGCTAAAGACGAAGTCTAGAAAAAATGAGTAACGCTTTGTTGCGATGTTTGCCAGCGATACCAAATTACCCAATGTGCAAATTTAACTTTGACAATGAACAGCAGACTCGCATGATGCTGTATGACTAGGCACTAAAATGGCAGATGAAATTAAATGCTGATGCAAGCAAAGTAATGTACACAGAGGAAAAACAACTCCAATTTTGCGTACACATAATGATGGTCTAAATTATCGCCAGAAAAACAGCTTAGGCTCATTGTATGCGGTCCTCTGAAAAATGTCATTTTAAACCTCAGCAGCAGTTAGAAAGGCAAGCGGAATGTTAGGAATTATAATAAAAGTAGCCAAAACCAAATGAGAAAAACATCATTATGCCAGCATTCCCAACTTTGGCACCAGCTGCAGTTCTGGTCAGCTCGCTGCAAAAAAACCCAAATGCTGTAGAAGCAGAAAAGCTATGGAGAAAAGTGACAAATATCTTCAGCAACAGGGAACACCTTCTATACACAGAGAGAGTAAATGGGTTGTGACTTTAGCTAGAGAAAGAGACTAGTAAGGAGAGCGATGTCTTAGATGTTGAGGTAGAAGTGCGTAGCAAATTCACTTCTTGTAACCCAGGATTTAATGATTACCTGATAAAATGATTGAGCGACCTTTTTAAACCCCACTCCCAGAAAACGAAGTCCTTTTCCACCTATCTCATGATGAACTTGTGGCACGGGCAGGCACAGGACGTCGTAGAGGCCATAGGTTCTGAAGGAAACAGTTCTATTCACAAAAGTCCTTCAAGATCCAAATGAAACCACTACCTCAAAAAGTCCAATTAAATCGTTTCTTAGAACACATTAAGGATGTAGGTGCACAGAGCTATAAAACAACCCTCAGAACCTGATCCGTGGCTCAGGGATCTGCACAGCATCCGATGCTAACTTATAAAGGAAACTTGGAAATCACCCATTTTTGGCTAAAACATTCTGCAGAAATGAATACTACCTACAGTCAAATAGGTATGATTTTATCCAGTGCTTCAGCTGTCAGGTAGTTTCACTAAGACCTGTTTAAATGCAGATCGGCTCAGTGTAGAAGAGGAATTTCCTGGCGGCACAGCTGACGTCCAGCGATCTGTTCAGATTAGGAGCTCATTAGGCAGCTGACGGGATACATGAGTTTTCCCACCTATCTACTCATGGAAAGGTCAGACTGCAAAATGAGAAGAATTAGGTAGGATTCAGAATACCGAGGACATTTGAGGGGGCTTGATACTGGGGTTGAGATAAATCTGCTTTCAAGTTCAACGTTACCATAGCTAAAACCAAACTACAGACCTTTTTGCCCGATTAGCACAATAACTTCCTAAGATAACGGAGAAGCTTGGTGTGAGTTTACAAAAGATTCTGACAATTTCTTAGCTGTTCTTTGTTCTTTCAAACAAGATGAGGAGATACGATGTGAGATAGTGTGTGAAGTAACACATGAATAACTCACAGGAAAAGTGATGAAAGGATTTCGTACATGATTTCAGAATAAGTGATACAAAAAAGCGACGAACCAGAAACGGACACCAGCAAACACTTTTTCATTTGTCCAGGCTGTAAATTATCTCAGGAGATTTCTAAAGCAGAATTAAAAGAAAGTTTAGGGCTGTTACTAGCAGAACAACTGATTTTTCACCAATTAACAAAGTACACTGAGTGCAGTACTTCTGACACTATTTTGTGTTCTCTCTCTCTCTCTTTTTTTTTTTAAAATAAATGCAAATAATAATTCTGATACTTAATTTTGTGAGGACTGAGCATGACGTGGACCAACCACAGAAAACTGCAGCTCCCAGGGAGTTCTACTACTCAGTATTTGAGTACATACAAAGATCGGTTGCTAAGATTTTTAATACCTCAGAACACAGGGAATTTGTCAATTCATATGCAACACTCAGCACCTCCCAGAAACAAGTTTAAGAAGCCAGAGTTGATCTGCAGATGAGAATTATTTTATCCCCTTGCTTGTAAAGCACTACATTGTTCCCAAATACTTGATCAAATTCCCTTGAGATTCAACTTGTGTATGTTCCATGGTGTGGTATTTCTAATTGCATCAATCTCCACAGATTTTCCACTAATTAAGTACATCGAAATCATACAGCCTGTGCTGGGAGACGTGAGTCTCATATGGAATGTGTCTGAGGGGAAATTCTAAAATATCAAAATAAAATCTATCTCAAGTCAGGATAAAATGTTACCCTTCAGTTTGCAAACTGTTTTGGATTTTGGTTGGTGGTTTGGTTTGGTTTAGTTTGGTCAGGGTTTTTTTACCTTGGGTACAGTTTCTAGTATAAATGTTGACTATTTATCACTTACAAATGCTTAAATAATTAATTCAGAATGGATTGTTTCTCTAATTTCTCCTTGAGAATGTTTATGAGGTAATATGTTTCCTTGAAATGATTCTATTTCATGGAAAATAATTATATCAGGAAGTAATTTAACTGATCTATGAACATTTTGGCTCTTGAACTCCTAATCTAAAAGACAGTAGATTTAGGAATCATTACTTTTCTGGTGGTTTTCACATCTACTGTTCTCTGCAGCTATCAAAACCCTACTGACAGTAGCCTCCAAAGATTTGCGTGAGAATTTTATGCAGCTCTTCTGCAAATCAGTGTTTGGGAACGCTTACTTTGGGTAACTCCACAGGAGCTTTAGATTCTTGAACTGGAGAGGGCAGTTCTACGGAGTGAAGGTCGGAATCACCTTCTGCTCTCTGCTAGCTAGAGAGTGAGCCCTGGCTCCGAATCCAGAGTAACCTTTGAAACTAGGCATTTTGGTTTGCTTCACATCAAGCAGAATGAACCCAGGCTCTAAGACTCAAAGAACCAGTAGGAGCAGACAAGAAAATAACAACCCTGGTTTTACAGCTGTTACATTTTTGGACCACTTCTCAAAACAGAGTTTTGCAAATTGTGCCTGCTTGACTTTCATGCTGGTTACCTACTTAGTCTTTTAAAAATACAGCTGTTTAAAAATACAGCTCTTCAAAAGACAACATATGAGGGCCAGATCCTGACCTGTGAAATTCAGCACAAGGATACTGATGGCCTCAAAGGTAGGTTTATTTATATCAGTTAAGAGCTGACTTTATCCAGTGGAGCAACGTTAGAAAAAAATAAATTATCTCATTTTAATAAATGTCAGATTATGCTGAATTAATTTCAGAAATAAAAGCTGCGGTCACCCTCATTCCATAAACAATACTCCTCCTTCCCACCTGCAGCAAAGTACATTGTTTATTGAATCTTTCTGTCACTTTGGGCCTCCAGAACCCTTTGAAAGCAAACGGTTCTTGACTCTGAGCTGCCAGCAGAAGGCAAAAGAATACATCTTTCAAATCCAACACAGTAAACCATTTATCTGTTTCCTTCAAGGTGGTTAAAAGAGTATATGGGTTTGCCACTGCCAGGTGGACATCCTGCACGATTTGATTTACAGCCCTTAAATCCTGAACCAATCTATATTCTTCTGAATGTGGCTTTTTAACTGGTAATGTTGGGGTATTGTATTTTGGGTTTGCTGAGAGCTCTGGTGAAGGTGGCCCTGGTTTTGGTGATTGCCTGCATCTGGAGGAGCCAGGGTGGGTAAGGTGCTAGCTGCTCCTCCTTCCCTGCTGGGGTAACTGCTGGCTCGAAGCATGCTGGAAGCTGGGCTCTTTGCTGGAAAGTTGGAGATTTCTGGGTGCTGCTGTGGGTGTGGTGGAGCGGGAGCCCTCGGGAACTGGCAAGGGGAGCTGATGCGTTTCGGCTTTCGGCAGGTTTTGCTGCAAGCTGTTTGCAGGTGGTGAGTCCCGGCCGGGTGGCCCCTGGGGAGCACGGCGGGGATGGAAAGCAGCGTCTTTTCTGTAGGCAGCGTGTGATTGAGGTGCTGGGGGGAGGCTGCCAGGGGCTGGTGCTGAGAGTTGTTACTCACTGATCGGGGCTCTTGCTAGGGAAGTGATGGTCTGGCCTTGCTGCGGAGAAGACTTTGTTGTACAAGCTTAAATAAAAGGCTGTGTGTGCCCTTCCGGGGCAGTAATCTTAAACCTCGCAGAGCAAAGAAAGTGATCTGAAAGTAACGCACCAGCAAGTGTGGTTTGGTTTGTTCTACCTCTTCGGCGCTGGGTCAGAGGCTTTCATTTGTAATTATTTTTTTTTTTAAAGATAGAAAATGGAGCCCCTGTTTGCCAGGCAAGCTTCCTCCTGTGCTAGCGACATCTGCGCCTGATCTTCCAGCGGTGTGCACAAAGCTTTGTTTAAATGATGTGTTTCACTTTTTGAAAACATTTGAGTATGTCCAAGCCGCAGCACGAGAGCAGTTTATTTGAATGCGCTGGATTATTTTTCAAAGGTTTAGCATTCAGTGCCTTTTCATGACAAATGTGCTGCTCCTCATCTACCTTTTTAATGAAAATGCTGTTTAGAAGCATTATTATTATTATTGCTGTTGTTCTTATTGTTATTACTGAGATTTCTACCGGATATGTGCCAGGACTGTAATGCCTGAGTTTTTCAGGACCTTCAGAATTGCCCAGGCCTTAACTAAACAAAATAAATAGAGCAGATGAGTTCTGTGGTTCTTCAGAGGTGCTGGTTGGAGTAAGTGTTCCCCCAGCTCAAAGGACTGAGGGAAATGGCCTGTCTGCTATTGATTGTTCCCCTGTGTTACACACACTTGTCTTCGTGCTGGTCAGACTAGGTGGAGGAGGGGAGAGGAAAGAGGGTGAAAATATTTCTTTGTATGTCCTCAGACTCTCGGAGAAACCTTGGCATACTCTTTATGGAAAATAACTTGCTAGATGAACTTCTCACCAATGTTTCGTCGATCAATAAACGCTGAAATCATTTCCTTGCCATATGGGAACGAATTTCAGATTGCGCACCAGCTTCGCACCCTTCCCTATGGCAATAGATACCGTGCCGTGGGCTACCAGTCCCTCTGGCTCTGGTACCACTGTGGAGAGGTGGAAGCACAGCTGAGCTTTGTTAGTAACAACAAGCCCATCCCCTATTGACTTTAATGAGCTTTCTCTGCTGTGATTGAGATGTCCTTGTCCAGTTTGTGTTCTTTGCCATTTCAACGCTCTAAATATTTCTCCCTGTGCATGGAAAGTAAGCAAAAAAAAAGCATGTCATAGTTTGAATCGTGGCTGGCTAATTTCAGCACTGGAACCAAGCAGAATCTGGCTTTGTTCATAGATTGCAAGAAGAAAAAAAAAAGATGCTAAATAGTATTTGTTAAAACTGGGTGCTAAGCTTTGATTTTGGAGTTTGGGGGGTAGGGGTGGGGAAAGCCTTGCTCTGTGTGTGTCAGTGTTCGCGGTTATCTGAGGGGAGATGTTTGATTTGCGTTTTAATTTGATTTTTCCCCATGAAATCTGCTTTTGGACAAATACTTCCCCCATCTTATTGCTGCTTGAAGAATTGAGGAGGGCAATGCAAACTGCTTTCCGAGTGTAATGAGCGTTTTTGCAGTACTTTCACCTTAACTGCAAGCTTAAAGAAAAACACCCCCCACACACACCAGATGTAGCTCAGCCTTTCTGAGACCTAATTGGGCTTTTCCCCCAGCATCGGAGTGGAGTGTAGGCACAACACCCTTCACCTGTGAGAAGGAGGAGGGGAGGAGAAGAGGGAAGTTGTGCTGTATCCCTTCCCTTTCCCAGCTGTATGTTCAAAGGACTTGTACCATGGAGCTCTTAAACAGCAGCTGAACAAAACATGGTACCTTGGTTGCGTTCTTCTCGGTCACTTAACTCTCTTGCTCTCTTCTTGTGCTAACAAGCCAACCATGGAGAAACTAAAGATACCTGTTAAAATGATCACATATTCTCACGGTACTTTAGATCTGATCTGTCTATGTACAGCAGAGGCATCTGAGAAAAAAAGGAGAATTTCCATGTGAGTTGAAGCATGAAACATCACAACCTTGCAGCAGTGAATGACCTTAGCAAAAGTACTCTGCCTGCCCCTACGTACAATGTCAACAGCTGATGGAAGGCAGTCTAGTTTGGCAATGGAATTTGTATCAGCAAAGGGATGCAGTCATGTAATGCTTGATTTTTATTGATTTATTTCTTTCCATCAAAGATGGAAATGTGGAAAATGAAATGAAGAACCGTGTCCTCTGTCTGCACTGAGAATTCCCCTGTTGATTTCTATTTGAGAGGGGAAAGAACATCAAATCTGCAGAACCATGACGTGGTCTCCCAAAATTTAACCCCAACCATTCTTCCTGCATATATCTCATTTTATGTGACTTTGTGAAGATAACGTTTGTGAAGTTGGTCATCGCTGTAGAACGCCATACAAAAAGCACCAACAGAAAATGCCTTTGCAGCACTTGAGCCACGAAGGGATGTGTGCGCTGTTTAAGCAAATCAATTGAAATATTCCCGAAGTATTCTAATATCCTCAGGGAAACTTTGTATTGCCGGGCTTTTACCATTGCTGTCACAGGGGAGAACTCTGTGTATGTGTGTGTGCAGGTAGAATACAAACGTACTTTGATGTCTACAACTGGGAATAAGGGGTGGGAAGGGTTTTGCTCCAATACTGGAGTATTCGACTTCAAAAATTCTTGGGAGTTTTAGTGTGCTTTTTCTATTCCACAGCAATGACTTGCTGCACTCTAGTGGCTATTTAACAGAAGTCTTGTGCAACGCCAGCAAGGTTTTTGTGTTTATTTTTTATTATTATTGATGGCTCAGACCTGCTGATTCGCGGGGTTTTATTTTGATCACAAAACATGGACTGCTAGTGAATGAGAAAAAGGCTGGGACTGGCTCCCCTTATTTGCAAATTATTTCAAGGAACAGCACTTTAAGTGTCTTGGATTCATATATTTCTCTCTCTTTTCCTTCCCCTTGATGTTCTGCAACTTGAAGAGTTAAAACAGCAGCCTGTGTCTCTGTCTGTGCCTGGCAGGAATGATGGACAAATTCTTTTATTGCCTTGTCAACAAATAGCTGTGGTGACTAAAGCCAGAGGGGCTCTGTAGTCAGAGTATTTGTTTCTACAGCATTTTAAAATATGCCTTGAAAATGAAGAGGTTCATCTCAGGTTTGAACAGCTTGAGAAGGACTTCTAGTTTGAATATAGATGGTGGGCATCTTCCTGAGATACTGGTTAGAGCTGCTGAAATCTCTGCCTTAATTACAGTAAACGTGTGGGGAACGGGAAGCAGAGTAAGTGCAAGCCCTGTGCTCCTGGTAGCTCTCCTGTCCGGCTCTGAAGATTTTGGTGAAGAGGAGAAATACATGCGATCCCCAGCGTGTGGAAGAAGTCAGGCCCTCTGCCCCTTCTCACCCCCTAACAAACCCAAAGGTGTGTTTGGCTCCTTTGGTTTGGCTTCTCCGAGGTTCCAGCCGAGTTGGCATTCTCCAACGTTTCTCTGCACAAAGGACAGCTGCGAATGTATTCTTTTCTTAAACGATTATTGCAAGCAAGCACTGAATTTCTTCTGCAATCCTTTGCTTCCTAGAGGTGGTGCTTGAAGAAAGACACTCCAGCTTGAGGAAGACGTCTTTGCCTTCACGCCGCGTTCCCAGGACTCGTGCTGTGGCGAAGCATCCCTGCGGGTGAGATGGAGGTGGCTTTCCTTTCTCGCCTTTGCTGGCGGTATGTGGGAGATGTTCTTTGTCATTCTATGACCCAGGAGCATTGCTCCTCTGTGCAAGAGCAGAGAAGGAATATTGGTGCTTCAGGTTTTATTGCCACTGTTCATGGGCTACGCAGGCTTTTGCTGGGCTTTCTACCAGCACTTGTTACGCAGGTACAATTAATAGGAGGCTTTGATCCCAGGAGCAGAAACCGTTGTGCGTCATTCCCGTGCAATAGCACTATTATAGTGAATTAACGACTTATTCTATTCATTAAGACATCTCAAATGATACCTTATCATATTAAAAGCAGGAGGAATCATTTTATAGTTATTTTTTGATACATAGCTTAGATTTTTCTTTCTTTCTGACAAGGTGTTGTAAAGCAACCTTGTGGCTGTAGCAAACACAGTGGCTTTACCCTGCAGCTCCCATAGCTTAAAGGAAATGGAAAAGATAGATGGATTTTTATGATATTGAAGCGGAGGTGGAAAAGGCTTGGCCGGGAGGAGAAATGAAGGCAGGGCCTTGGGTTTTCACAAGGTACTTGCCAGCTAAAACAGGGATAAATAATTGAGAGGGGGACAGAAGACAGGAACGTAAGTCACCTAAGAAAAGGGGAAAAAATAATGCAATGCATCGATATTACAAGAGATAGATAACAGCAATTTGCTTCCACATGGTAATTTGATAAGGGCATGGCCTTCCTACATTCTTTAAAATATGAGAGGAAAACCTGCAAAGTAGTCAGGCGAGAAGTTTCCTCGTAGTGACCAACTGCCCGGCCCCACACACTGGGTTTTTAAACACACGAGGCTTGTACGCTGTTGAAATCCCAGTAACAGCAACCATATACAAACACACTCTGTCAAGTCTCTTAACGCAGCCAGGGCATTCTCATGGAAAATCATTTTTCCATTTGTACAGTAACAGTTCAAGGTAATGATGAAGTGAATGCAATTATTTTTATGGAGGAAATCTTGTAACCACTGGAGCCAGCCAGCACTGCTTCACCTGAGCTGTACACAACCATCTGGTTTTGTTATCTTGATTTGTGTGTGAAATCTCCTCACAGAATTCTCTGAGGCTTGGGAAGGTGCAACAAAGATAAGGAACCTTGAAGAGACATGAACAGAAGCATGTTGTCATGGAAAAAGACAGTTTAATGTGGTAAGGGCTAAAAAATGTGTCCTTCCCTTGTCCCAAGATCTATACGTAGTAATGGGTCAAGGACAGAAATTTCCTGGAGACCTCAGAACATGATAGCACCTCTGCTCTGCAGAAAAGTGAGAAACTCCTGCTAGCAAAATGCAGCCACTGAGGGATGGCAAAAATAGCGACACCTCATTCCATAAGTGTCTTCGAAGTAAGGAAGAGACAAGGACGTGGGTTGTCCCATGCCTCTGTGAGTCAGAAAAAGTTACTGACCAAGACAAACAAATTTTTCTTGCCTGAAAAAATGTAAAAAGATAATTGTGAATGTTCCCCACTCAGGGAATTGCTATTAGCAAGTATTTTTAAGAATTAAGCGGGGCATGTAAAGTAGTCTGAGAAGGGAAAGTGGTCACGTGTGACCGCTGCCTTAATGACAAGCGATGTTTGAGGAGGAGGCAATAGCAGAGAAAGCAATTCCATTGCCAGTCAGGCGCTTGGGCTGCAAAAGACCATTTCCTATGGGAACCAGCTGAAAACCCAAATGCTTTTCACCAGGGACACAGTGAGGCAGTAGTATGGTGGCCAAGGATCAGGGATTGGGGCCAAGGATCAGGGATTGGGACCAAGGTACCAGCTGTGTGGGAGGAGGCGACAGCAGTGTGAGATGCGAACGTGGCAGGCACCCCAGGAGCGACTAAGCAGGACAGCCCACAGAACATGTGAGGTACCTCCATGCTGATAATTACTTGGGGCTCATGTCATTTGTTGCATTTAATTCTGTTGGATTTAATTCAGCCAAGGTTTGGGTCAAGTGCAGGAAGTCTGCAGGAAGTCACAGGAAAGATCAGAGGGCTCCAATATA
Organism: Psophia crepitans; assembly: GCA_013399095.1. Taxonomy (NCBI): domain Eukaryota; kingdom Metazoa; phylum Chordata; class Aves; order Gruiformes; family Psophiidae; genus Psophia; species Psophia crepitans. The sequence continues at coordinate 7,889 of VWZZ01003789.1, read as the reverse complement.
TGACCATGGGGAAATATTGTAAGATAAGTGGTTAATGAATCTGAAAAGGTAAAATGCAGCAATACACTCTCCCATTTTGCTGTAAGCTTCAGAAGTACTTTATCATAGCACCGTACACTTCAATAGGTCAGACTCGAAGGACGTGCGCCTGCAGTTCCACGCGAGTAGGGCTCACCTTTGCCTTCCCTTCCAGAGAAGGAGCCAGACCACAGCCAGAGCCCACCACCATGTTCCAGGCTGCGACTCCAGTACGTGACGGGCAGAAGCTGTGACTCACAAACCGGAGCACTTGGGCTGGCCAAGAGACATGCCACAGGCAAGACAGCCTTCTTCCCATGCCAAGATTGCACCGGAGTATCACCAACTGCTTGGAAATGGGGTAGGTTTTACCACTGAAGATCAGTTTCCCATATCAGCAGAAGGGTTCAGTCTGTCTGCTACAAGACTTGAACTGCAAAGTACAAACTCTGAGGCTATTGATGAATTCAGGCAGTGGAATTCACACTTAAAGGATTTCATTTACTTTGTCATATTTCAGAATTTCCATCATAATTTGTATGAACTACCCCAGAGCGTCTTATCTCAAAATAAGCACTGAATATCCCATGGAAAGGGTAGGCTTTTAGCTAGGAAAAAGGAGCCCTGAAAGAAAAGCAACACTAAAACCAGCAAGTTTCTACCGTGGCAAAACCTTGCCATAGCTAAGCATTTTCTGCCCTTTGCATTTCGCTGCCTTTCAGATGCCAACATCTGAATTTTAGCCTTTCAAGCACAAACTTAACTCCTACCAAGCTGCCCAGAAACATTCACAATCTGAAGTATCCCGCCTGGCAAAGAGCGGAGTATGGGGTGAAGTTTTCTCAGTTGCTTGTTTTGCCTTTTTTATCCATCACGAAGCGGCGCAACACAAGGAGAACAGGGACCGACAGCAGGAACAGATCCAGCTGCAGGGTTTTTAGCATGAGCGGAGTGAGTCTGTGGTTATGCAGTAAAAGGAAAACTCACCCAGCACTTTGGTAGCAAAGAGAGAAAGTTTTCTGCGTCATTTTTAGGTTTGATAGCTGTAACCTAAGACAGGAATTCCTGGAGAGCTGCAGCTTAGGCTGCTTACCTCTTCCATGTCATTCCGCTCCTTTTTGCTTAGTGCTGAGCTAGCCTTTACGCTTCCAAAACAAAAGTTTCTAGTTAATGTATCACAGGCAGTTTTACATCTTAACTCAAACCTCAACCAACTGTTCCCTGCAATAAGGTTAAAATAAGGTCTTCTCTGTGCAAGTTGCACACTCCCTAACAGAAAGCTCTGTTAACTCTTACGGAGGCCAAGTTAAGGTATTAGAACGCGCCTCCTGTGCTGTGTTATGCCACCTGATAGTGCTCTTGCCCTGTTGATGTATACTGAAAACACGAGGACTTGGAGAAACCTCCTTTGGGCAGTTAGAGCAATTTACCTGGTGCTTAGGACACATTCAAAAATATTAACACCTGGGGGATCTTCCCTTCAGAGAATTCAGCACACACACACACACCCAATCAAGCACTATTGAGAAGAGCACTGGGCTTGCTACAACAAAGGAATGAGTGCTGAACAAGCCAGAACTACTCTCTCCATCCTGCCTTTGCTCTTCAGACACACATTCAGCAGAGAAATGAGGAGTTTGTCATTAAGTGGGTCTTTGTGGCTGAGCAGCAAAACCTCAAAGCAAGCACTGCAGGCAAAGTGCTAATAGAGCAAGAGCAGTATTAACAGTGGTTTGAAAGTAGGCGAGCAAACCTGTCAGACCTCTCTTCTCCTTCGCTAACTCTGGGCGATCCAACATGGCCACTGCTCCTGTGAGCCGGACATGGAGCACGACCTTCTTGGTGCCCTCTGCTTCCTCCTCGTACCTTGCCTGTATTTGTCCATGTTAATACAGGACTTGAATTCAGGAGGGGAAACAAGGCCCCATCTGAGAGGCTTTCAGTGGGGTTAAACTATTTTTCGATTAAGTTCTTCTGAGATCCAGTCTGTGAGCAGCAGCTTTCCATCCACCATGGGAAACTGTCCAGGGACCCCACTAAACATCACCTGAACTGGTCTGAGCTTTTCACTGGAGAGGTTCTCCAGTAAGGACTTAGCACTAAGTGTTGTGATGTCAGCTAGAGGAACAGTCAAATGACCTCTGGCTTTGGGCAGCACTAAATTCCCCACTGATGGGAGACCAGCCTCCTAAATCACCAAGAGGCAATGAACGAAAGCATCTCAATGGCTTGTAGTGGGGAATTGAAATTACTGGGCGAATAATGGTTTGAGAAGAAACAGCTCGCTTTGCCTGTTCAGAGTGGGAGAAAAGGAGAAGGCATAATTGGGCAGGAGATTAATTGTATCGGTGAAGCTAGAGCAGAGGAAGGATAGTTCTGCTTAAGCAGAATTTCTGTTCATGAGAGATTCCGAAGTTTGAAGATTTATTTTCATTCGCAGCATCGTTCTGGTTTACACTTTATAATGTAACGTGACATATTTGGTTAATTTTCCCACTGTGAAAACTCTGCATAGGTCCACATTTCTGAGAAAAAAGTTGTTTAAAAAAAACACCCCAAAACAAAACCACAATTATACCTAAGATCATGTTTGCTCTTATCATAAGAGCATTAATCATAATTCTCCTCTGCTCCTCTCAGTTTGGCTCCCCAGCGCCTAGAAAGCTGAAGCCCAGCTTAGTCCCCGAAGCGGGTCAGGTGTGGCTCCCTGGTTCAGCAGTGGTCAGTACCATCGGTGTTACAGTGCGATGCCCGAGTCCCTCTGTGAATCTTGCTCTCATCATCAGCCGAGCTGCCCACCTCCTGCTGGCAGAAGCCGTTTGGGAAGGGCCAGTCTGGAAATGCTCTCCGGCCGTTGTGCGATTGTAAAGTCTGTTTTCTCTCTGAAATCCTCTGCATCTTTTCCCAGTAATACCTGCTGCTTTAGGGAATCATTCCAGTATCTACAGCGTAAGTGGTGTTGTTAATTCCACTGGGACAAAGCTCTGCAGGTCACTGGACAGATCATCTGGCAATGCGTTTTTCCAGATGGCACAGAAGAGGAAGTCCTAATGCGAGGAACCCCACAAAAGCCAGTCGCTGTTGCAGGAGGAGATGCCTGTTCCAAAGCTGTAAACCGGGTTGTGCTGAAGACCAACAGGGAACAGCCAGAGGTCGGGTCTTCTGCTTTCCTTGCGGCGGTACAAAGCGGCGATACACCGACAGTGGCATCGTCCTCCTGCCAAGGACGGTGAGTTCTGAGTGATACATACCTCTAGAAGTTTTCTTGCAGATGGAAAGGCCTGGGAATAAAGAGAAGGAAAAGGCCGGGCGTGGGGAGGGAAAGAGGGCAGTTTTCTCTGCAGAGAACTCAGGGTACGGATTCTGTGATTGATGAGAAGCCTTACAGAAGGATTAGTGTATAAAGTGTGTGTGTGAGCTAACTTTGCAGAATTAGCTATGAAACATTTTAAAAGCCCCTGAAGGCTTTAAGTCAAGTCGCTAGAACTCAGGAGCGTGGTGATTGTGAAAGGCAAAGTTCGTTCCTGTGTTACCAAGCTCGGAGCTCGTTTGAGAAACTGCTCCAGCGAAGCCCGCTCTCTGGGCAAGCTGATGGATTTGTGCTTGGAAGGAAGAAATAGCACCCAAGCTCATTAGCGCCTTTCCTGGTTTTTTGCTTTTCCAGATCCATTGAGACGTTTCAGCACTGGAAAAGCGATACTAGAGAACTAATAGAGCATTTTCTTTAAGGAACCAATAGCACTTCACTCTTCATCCATGCCATTGTCCCTTGAAATAACACATGTACAGACGTGGTTTAGTGACGTGGAACTGTCCTACACAAGAAACTGTAACTGATCTGTCCACTGGAGGAATATTTGAAAGGATATAAATGGCAGACAGATGCTTCTCTTCATCATCATCTTCTCAGCATCTAGCTTCATTACTACAAAGCACTTGGGTATCCAAGGCAATTCTCTTCTGTCCTAGGTTTTGGGGGTTGGTTTTACTTGGAGGTAATATGATTTCTCAACAAGGAGAATCATTAATGCACCATGTTTTTTCAAGATTTGTCAAAACTGGAGTAAAACAAACCCCTCTCCTCTAGGAGGGATGCTTTTTCCAAGCTTCTCCGGCTGCCTGCGGTTGTCAGTGGTTTGGTCTCTGTAATGACTTGCTCAGTGCTCAGAACAAGGGCACGTACTCATGACAATAATGATGCCAAAAGCACGAAACCAGCTTAGGAGTTCTGGCTTCCTGCAGGCAAAACAACCCCAGGGGCCCTGCTAAGGGTTTTTGTGGCAGGCAGGGAAAAAACCAACAACAAACCAACCAACCAAATAAATAAAAGCGTTTTGGTAGCCAGACCAACCGAGCCCCATGATGAAATATTTCATCGTGGCATTCATCGTCAGAGACAGGCTGATCTTCAAGGACGGGGCTCTAAAGAAATACATTTCTGTTGTGTTGGTTGTGGTGCAGATGAAGTTCAGTGTAACATCAACACAGTTTGCCTCTTTGCTGTGTTAGCAAAGAACTGCAAGGCTGTGAGAAGAACAGAATTTTCAGGTGAAGAATCAGCATCTTCTTCCTACGGCGATAACACCAATTGAAGAGAGCGATGAGTGCATGGGTTAGATAAAAAATAAAAAGAAATAAACCCAACACTTAACGAACCACAGCTGCGATGTGAATGAGGGCTGATGGAACTAAATAAAACTGTACAAGTGTTCAATGTAGAAATAAGGGCTCGCTCTCTTTTACTGCCAGAGCAGCATCAAAAGGAACAGCCCTTTCCCTGAACTGCCGTAATGATCGTCCCTCTGCACCCAGCTCCCGAAGGTGGAATTTGCAACATTTTCCTTAATATAAAAATGTCTTTATTCCTTCCAGCCTGCTCAGAGCAGAATGTCTGTTGGTTGTAGATCGACAGCAGTATTCTGTATTCGTGTCCTCCCTGACTCCCATCAACTGAATGAACTTTGGGAGGTTCAGGCCACGTGAAGCGTTAGCAGCAGAGGGGTGAGCGCCATGTTTTGGGGGGGGGTGTCCGCGTGGGATGCAATCGCCTGCAGCCACGCTTCACATGGGTGAACCCTGGTCCTGTGTGGAGCCAGGAGTTGGACTCGATGGTCCTTGGGGGTCCCTTCCAAGTTGGGAGATTCTGTGATGCTATGACATGAGCATGGCCACAGCACATGCTGCCCAGGAGAGGGGCTGGGGGGTTTCTGGGGCCACAGGGAGGGTCCAGCTCCT
>VWZZ01003788.1:458754-644210 GCA_013399095.1 Psophia crepitans | reverse complement strand
TTATGGGTCCTTTCCAACTCAGGCTATTCAATGATTCTATGTTTAACAGTGCCAGTCCCAATACTGACCCCTGAGGAATGCCACTTGTCACTCGTCTCTATTTGGACACTGAGCCGTTGACCACAACTCTTTGCGTGTGGCCATCCAGCCAATTTCTAGTTAAACATTTTGGCGTCTTGGTTGCATTAGTTTATTTGAACATCTTTCTGTTTGAGCTGTTTCTTTCACACCTACCAATGTGATTTTTTTGGAGTAATTTCAACTGACTAAATGTATTGTCATTTTCTCACCCAAACTGCGTGAAAGGAGACAAGAAGATATGTCATATGCACTCTAGGCATCCACTTAACTTCTTGGTGGAGTGCACCAAATCAGGAGGCATGGACAGTCAAGGCACTGATTATTGATCGCAACTGCTGTACCCACAGATTCCATCATGCTTTGAAGATTTCTGATAATGGGATTAATTTCTGAGGTGCTGATTAACTGCATTTTGATGGATATCTTTTACTTATCTCATGCTTTTAAAAATGGCAAGCCAGCATATATTATTTGACACACTTAGCCATGTTGACAGTCAGTTGGTCTGACAGTCAGCAATGTGTCAGTGCTGCGTTATGCCAAGGTGCACAAATGCTGCAAGTGACAAATAACTCCAGTTTTGGCACTCCTTTGTAAGGGGAAGCTTGCATTAGTTTTGGTATTGAGAATCTTTTGATACTTGAGCCAGTGTTTAAGTCAGTCTTCTAATTTTGCAAAGGTGTCTTCAAACCCACAGACAACTAGTGATGTAAAGGCTGATCTGAATAACTAGCTAGTCTTCTCATTTTACAAGTTCAAATGAGTAGAAAGATCCTAATGCTGAGATTTCTATACAGGAATCCAGGCCTACAATCAAGAAAAGCTTAAAAACACAGATCTTTTGTGTCGTCAGAGTTATGTGTACATGCAGTGGTCAAGCTGAAGTTAAACTCAACTTGAATAAACCGGAACAGAGTTCATACCCCACATGTGCGTCAACTGATGGAACGTGCACGGCCTATGACTATGTAGAGTTACAGAATATTATGTTTAGTTTCAAAGATAAATCGATATGTTCATGCAAAGTAATTACTGTAGATTGGCATTTAATGTTAAGGCAATGTTATCATATCATACTTTAAGAGTGTTTTTCTGTATGGATTGGAAGGAGGGTAGTGGATACTCTTTTTCAGTATTTTGCATTCTAGCATGTGACCAAGAAAATAATGAAATGGGCCTGAAACAATAGAAAATAGCCATACAATGGAGGAACAAAAATCTGGGTAAAAAGAAGGCTGCTCAATTTGGTAATAAAGAAGATTATAGAATAATTTAAAAAGGGAGTAGGAGAAACATCCTTTCTCAACATACATGTGGCTGTGCAGAACTTCAGTATTTAAGTAAGTGGCAACATTTCTCATTAGCCCTTAAGATGCTAGGTGTTTTATTTTGAATTTCTGTTTGGTAGGAAAGAAAATACTTTGAATGAAAGGATGCCATTTCAGTGAGTTTTATTTGACAGTCCGAGGGAGCTTTTGTCAAGTGATTTGCTAGGGCGTCTTAAATGAATAATGTCTTGGTATCACAACAGCATGGCAAAACCACTGCGCTGTAATAAACAGATCAGTCCCTTTGCTGCAATTGCCATAGCAAAGCAACAATTAAGCAGATTTTAAGATACAATTTATAATCAATCAGACCCTTAAATAGAAATATTTTACCTGAAATCACTGCTCAGCATCATACCGTATTTTCTGCAGTATAGAAATGTAATAATTAAGAAAAAGTATTTCAAGCAGAGGAGATCAACATAAAAAATAGGCTTTTTGGTAGAAATTATTAGATGTTTGCTGCCCACTTGAATTTAAACCATGTTGTAAATGATTGTGAAATATGGGTGATTCTCTTTCTTCCTCTTAAAATGCTGTTACAGAGAGAATGGGATTGAAGAGGGACTATAACCATAAGAACCAACCTTGGGGATAGTTCATACAACAAAAAAGACCTTTATTTTTTTATTGAATGTTAAAAATAATTTGCTTTTCACTGTATTGAACCAAGTGAATTTGTCTTTCAACAGTTTAAGCTGTAATGAAGACTTCTTAAATTATTAACCGTTTGACCTTGATAATGTTTCTCTATCAATATACTGAGCAAAAGGGTAGAAAAACAAGAACTGTTTTTTTAAGTGAAGCTTTGAGGTCAGAGAGCCACTATGGGAGACTGCAACAAAGTCATTGCAAAATCTTCTCTTCTTACTGTTCCAGTTTTCCCTCTTTTATAATTTTAACATTGTTCCTGACAGCTTAATTCTCTGTTTTCCTTTGCCCAATCTTTCTCTTGATAGGTTTGGCTTGTTCTTATTTATTTCTGATCCTCCTTTTTACATGTTTCCTATTCAGTGCAGTTCATTACTTGCTGCATTTTTTTCGAGCATTCTGTCTCTTTTTCAGTAATACTTCTGCAAGAAGAACAAATCTAAAGCGGTGTACGGTTCAAGGATGCTAACACTCCAGTAGTTTTCTTCCTCTGTGTTACCTTGGTGTGTGTCATGTTCTAGATCATGACATAGTTTGTGCAACCTTTAGGTCCAACCAACTGCATTCTAACCATCAAGTTCATCTCACTGTTCCGTTTCTTTTTTGTTTTAAAAGTTTTATGATGATTTATCAAAGCTGTGTAGATTTTGAGGTACAACCACCAGATTTTCTGAGCAAGGGTTTAGAAAGGATTGTTCAAAAATAAGTTATTTCCTGTTTGGTGTGCGATTTATTGTCCTCTGAGGGCATATATTTTCTATTAAGTTACCATTCATCTGCTTTGCTCTGGACTGACTCAGACTGCTGATATTAAAGCTAAAATAAAACTGTCAGCACTTTGTCAGAGCATGAAAAATAAAGCACACATGTAAAAAATGACATGCAGAATGAGGGGATGAACCTTGGTACGCCTGGGAAGGGGAATCCCACAATACCTTCTACAGAAGTGAGTACTTGAGATTCCCCTTTTGCTGGAAATAAACAAGTTATTAATATTTTTATGTTTATTTGGAAGCCAATGATTACGACAAAAGAGATCTCTTTAGACAATAAGGCTTCATGGAATGTTCTTTTTTTTCCCTTTGTTTTTGTGTCTGCAGGAGAAAGATGTGATGATTACACCTATGCCATTTGCAAGGCCACAAGACTTAGGCCCATCTATTGCTATTGTAGCGAAAGTAAACCAAATTCAGGATCATCTGCTGAAGAAACATGATATTGAGCTGTACATGCATCTGAACCGACTGGAAATTGCTCCACAGATTTATGGACTGTAAGTGTTTGCAAAGCATTATTTAATTCAATTCCTTCTATTTTTATTTCATGATATTAGGCCTTTATTTTTCTTTAAATTTACGATTAGAGGAATGAGGCTAAAAGGAGGTGCTTCTCATCTCTCAGAACTTGCAGTTGGCAGCATTACAGAAGTGACACCCCACTGTGGTGTTTGTGACAGTGGCGTTCCCAGTGCAGATAAAGTCCATTCAGCTACATTTCAGAGAACTTAACAAAATCTCCCGGTGCAGTGATGAGGTGCATACTGAATCGAGTACATATTCTACCTGTACTTTTCCTATAAGAAGAAATGGGATAATAGGACACAAAGAAGGGGCGAGGGGAAAATATTTAGCATTAAATGGTTTATTTACTTAATTTTATCACCAGCTCAGTATCAGTGAACTTTGTCCTATTGCAATAATGGGGTTTTGGATACTGGTAATACAGGTGTGATGAGGCATGTTAAAAGTTAATGCATGAAGATAACGAAGTGTCTGTCTGTGGAGTCGGCCCGGGTATGCCTTTCCCATTAAGCTGGCTCAGATCCGTTCAGCTGGTTGTGTATTTGATGTCCCCATTCCAGGGGGTGCTTACAGCGGCAGGTGTGACTTTGGATGTGGCCTTGTCCACATGATTGCACAGCATTGCATCCAAACCAGTTATGGCTGCTATAGTCAGTCTAGGTCGATACAGAGCATGCAACTTGGATGAACCATGAGTAACTGTGAATTGACTGTGGTTTCGAGGAAGAATTTTGCCTTCATCGTCTGGAATTCTAGACATTTGATTCATTTTGATCATTTCTTAAAGAGTTGGCAAGCCATATGTGCAGTTGCAGTGACAGAAAAATGACACTTTTTTTTTTTTACTTTATGTAATGATTTAAAATAAGGTTGGCTTTGCTTTAAAAGAAAAAAAAGGTTTCGTTTATAGGTGTGAATTTCTAAATGTTATTGTGAATTACATTTAACAACTCAATAGAAAGTGTAGAAAGGGAGGGAAGAGGTGACTCTGTAAATGTCAGGCCATAACTGCAATACTTAACATTAAAGTCTAATTTGATGTTACAGTGAAATGGAAAAATGCTATAACATAGTATACCCTCAAGAGAAGAGTTGAACTAAGACTAAGTAGTAGTCCCAGACTTACAAATAACATACATTAGGAAGATAAATGTAATTTATTTAAATAGTTTTGATAGGAATGGGTTACAGGGAGAGGAAGAATAAGCCAGATAAACGCAAGGTATTAAAAGTATGAAGAGGACAGATTGTCCTATTACCGTATTTTTTGTATAGTGTAGAGTTGTGTATTTTCTTAATACCTTCACTAGTCTGGAAAAGAAGGCAAGCATCCCTAATAAACTTCAGGGGCAGTAATGAATAAGTAGGCAGTATAAATATCATGGAGAACAAAAAGACAGTGTTTCTTTTTTACGTAGGCTTATGAAAACACACAGAAAATAAAAGAAGATAAACCTCAGAAATTTGTAAACAGATATTTTGGGGCAAAAATAATTTGTACTGTAGGAATTCACTTCAGTATAAGATTTTGCCTTCAGTAAGAGAAATAATTGAAAGAAAAAATTAGACTTTAGCTCAAAACATGACATTATAATAACAGAAGTACGGTGCAGTCTGGTGTGGCATAAATAGAACTGAATCTGAATAAAGAAATTTACAGTTAAGGGAATGAATTATGAGAGAGAGCTTTAGGCTGACTATCAGGAAAACGTTACTAACAGGGAGCTGTTAGACTGTAAAATAATATATCAACATTAACAAAGGAAAAACCATCAGAATATTTTAAAGACAGGCTTTGAAAAGCTCTCAGAAATGGATAGTATCATAGAGAATGAGTCTCCATTGGCAGAAGAGGAAAGTAGGTTACCTGTGAGGTCATATCCTTCTCTGATTCCTGATTTAAGATAGAGGACAGGAGAAAAAGAAAGGGAAAGGAACATGACTGTGTTGTATTATTCTCACCTTTAATGTTGTCTGAACTCTTCAGAATAGTAATTTCCAGTAGTGAGGCGGCTGACGGTCTCAGATGCTGGAACTTTTCCTGTATTTAACATTTCTTGAACTAGAAACAGCATTTCTTAAACATAATAGGTTATTAATAATTGCTAAGCCTAACCCAAGTGCAGAATTCATGTGAGCTTTTTGTTGAAGTTTATTGTTTTGCTGAAGTTTGTTGGATGTGCCAACAATAAATATTCATCTGTCAAGACTTGACATCTCTCAAAAAATATACAAATGGTAGAAGGGAGACTGGGAGCTTCTCTCAAAAGATGTTACAGTGTTCCTGGTGTTAAACATCAACACGAAAGGCTTGTATTTAGTGGCAGTCTCCCCCAGCTGAACAATTTAAACAGTTTACTTATTTAAAAATGAGGCATTTTATACTTTGGGTCCTTCTATAACCTTCTGGGGCAAGGTGGAAACAATTCTTACTTACTCTTTGTATTCTAATACGGTTGATTTCAACCTTTGATGTTTACAAATAGTCCTTATATTTTTCAAACAGACTTCGCATCACCTGGCTATCTCGTTTCATTGCTGATCAGAAAGAGAACACTGATAGGTATGGCAGGGTATGGCAGGGTCCTGGCTATGCCATACTCCTGTGCTCTGTTCATTCGAGGTGGTGTCATAGACAGTAGCAGCCTTGGAACTGGAATTTCTGTAGCTGGAAATTCTGTGAGAGTGCACATTCATTCACTTGCAGTCAGCTGCTGCCTATCCCTGTGATAATTATTCAGCTGCTATTAATATCAGGCGAAATGGAACAGCAACACAGAGATAAAGGCTTTGTGTCTTATCATTCCTCAGTCTTCTTTATTTGCCATGTCTCTTCCTTGTTTTTAGACCCTAAGATAATGTTTTGCAAAATAGCGTTGTTTCACATTCGTGGTAGTACAACAAATTGCATACAGTCTAACCAAACTATAATAATTATCTAATCATATCTAATTTTCTACTGCGTAAAGTAAAGCACAAGAATGGTTTTAAAATAAAATTGAATTGATTACATTAACAGTTCAGTGACATGCTTGCGATAATAAACTTTTCTCTAAATAAAACCAAAAAGTGCTAAGATTAAACAAAAAGGTTGGATACTCTGAAAGGTTGACAGATTGAATATTCAGTTTAATTGTAAAATTAGATGAGTTAACAATGATTAATGTCCTAGATTAAATGGTATTCTAGTGTTAATTTATTTGACCCTTATATCTAATTCATGTTGAAGTACAAAATAATTATTGCAAAACCATTCTGCAGTTTCTGCAGTGGCTAGTGTTTGCAGTGGCGTGTTAAGCAGGTTGTGCTCTCAGCTTGAGAAAGGACAAGGTTTGAGGAAAGCCTTCATATATCTGTACTTTAGGACATTTTTTTCTACTTAGAGTAATTTGTAGTGAGGACTTCTTTTACATTTCGCCGAAAAGATGAATCACTTGGAAAAGTCCCACATAGTATTATTATTACTACTTTATTTTATGTACTCATGGTTTCAAAGTGAATTATATTGCATCAGATGAAATTCTCCTAGAACTGCGTGCAGTAAGTACAGCCGGATCATGTAAATATATATGATACAGTTGTATAGAAATAATGCACACAAAGATAATGACAAGGCATAAGTGTGAAAAACCTTATTTAAGAACAAAAATTAACTGTTGGCATAAACTCACTAGCTTCTGCATCATAACACCCATGGCATTATTATATTGGTTAAGCAAACTCTTTCTAAGCACATATCCAACAGACAATAAAGCGCATGCAGAAGTGAGCGTAAATATTTCATGATAGCTTAATCTCAGTACAAAAAAGGCCTTCTTAGAACATTCAGTGCCGATGACTGCCTCCCGCTGCCACTCGGCTTTGCGATGATCCATCAGACAGACGTACTGCCTACTGCAGTTCGAGGTGCAGTTTCAGCCCTTTAGGCTGGTGCCACAATTATATTTCAGGAAGAAGCCTGCCTACCTCGTGAAGCAAAGGGAAGAAAAAAAAAAAAGAAGAGAAGGATGCAGACTCAGTTACAGGGTAACTAGGGACGGGTGTAGTTTCGAAGATAGCATTAGAAAGGTTATGCTGCAGCAAAGTCAACAGCAGATGTGCTGCTCCACTATTACTATTCTTAGTTGCTTTGCTATGAGCACTGCTGTGGGGCATCCACCTGTTTTAGTTTCTCTCCCATGCCATTATAGTGCCAGGCAGTATTCTTTGCCGTAACCATCTTGGTCTCTGGAGGGAGAATTTAAAGGATTTTACCTGTGCAGTAAAGGAACATAAATCATGTTCATTGTATCCAGGAAAAAAAAAAAAAAATAAAAAAAAGATAGAAAAGAATATCCCACTAGTCATCAGAATAAGAAATCTTCATGATCTCCAGAAAAGTAGATCATCCAGAATACCTTGGTTTATTTTGGATTCTCACACCTCACCAGAAGAATGAGAGAGATAATATATGGCATGGTCCAAACCAATTACTGTTCCTCTGCAGTTTTTAATCCAGTGTCATCAATTAATTGGACAGCAATTACAATGAAAGCAACTTTAAGCTATTGTTCATGTAGTAGAGGAACCGCCAAAATCTGGCCTTACTATAAAAATAAATGAATATCTAGCAATGGCTAAGACTAAGCAAATACAGAGTCTTTCTGAAAAAAGTAATAATTCTCATTTCAATGTCCAGGACCAAATTAATCTTGAACTTAGTAACTGGTATTGCTGTTGATTTCCAGTAATTATTTTCTGTTTGCCTTAAACAAAGCATTGCATATAAAGCAGATTTTAATGGAATATAAATCCTAGCTTATCTGTTAGTAGAGGACTTGTTAAGGATTTAATGCCAGATGAACAGTCCTTTCTAAGAAAGGTTACCATCCACTGTTGGTCTCACAAATTAAGAGATACAGTCTACTGGATTTTTAGATAAAGATTTTGGGGGCTGACTCAGACATCTGAAGACTTTACTATGATGCTATCTTGCATAGTGAAAAAAATATTACAAGAAGAAATCTGTAAGTTCCAAGTTGGGTGACAGAAGAAAATACACCTGAAGCTAATTTAGAAAGCTACAATATATTTTGATAGAGGAAGGTGGTTTCTCACCTACTGTTGACAGACCATTTGTATTGCGATGGTTTACTAACTCAAAGGTTTTGCGCTGTGCAAGTAAATGTGAACAATTTTTGAAGCGTCAGGGTAGGTATCTTGCTTTCAGGCAGCAAGCAAATCCTACTTAACTCTAGAAGCTGCTTTTCTTCGGTTTGAAGGAGGCTACTCACCCTTTCATATTATTAAATGATAGATATCTGTTGCTCATTGTTGAGTTTCTCCAAAAAGCTTTCTGGTTCATTGGTTGAAAAAAAGGCATATTTCATTTTGTGCCTCTTCTTGTCTATTAGGTTGAAAATTATGTTATGATGAACTTTTGATTTTATCCTTTTTCCTCGACTGTCACAAATACTATTTTAGTCTTACCTTAGACTTAAGATTTTAACATATACATAATGTAAAAGCCCACTCTATAAACAGAATGAAGGATTGTCTGAGGTGTCAAAAGTGTTCGTCTGAGTTTTACTCTCCTGCTGCATAATTATGCGCTGAGATGATAATGAGTGGTACTGGATGGCTGTGAGGATGGAATGCAGATTTGTCATTATGTTGCTCTTTGATGCAGGTGATGTGCTTCCCATATGAAGTGCAGGGAATTATCTTTATCTGGGAGAGAAACAAGCAAAAAGCTTCCATTTTGACTTTTGTCACATATCCTTTAAAAAAAATCCTAAACCTGGTGGCATTAAACATAAGTGGGCTTAGAAATCAGTGGATTTGAACAGAATAAATATCTTCTGAAACCTGTGATGAAAATAGGTAGGAATATATACAGGTGTTTGGAAGGCTTTGCCTTGTCTTTTTTTTTTTTTTTTACTTTTGTAGTCAATAGCCGTTGACTATAAATGCAGAGCAATGAATGGAGAAGTTCTACTCTAGTAAGGAATTTAAGGTGCCATCTATCAAGTATTTATTTCTCCTTTACCAGTACTGTTTAATTTAGTGCATCATTTTGTTTCTTTCAATGACACAGAACTTAGTCTAGAAAACTCATGTTGGAAATTGGTACAGGAAAGGTAATAGGTAGGTCAAGTAACTGTTGCAGAAGGCAATTATCTCAGTATGTGCCTAAAAAAAATGAAACTGCTAACATGCCCATGTTAACATGATGTTAGTAGGCAAAATACAGCACTTCGGACTTAAGCACTTGCTAACAACCGAAGCATTTTCCATAGAATACAGGCCTCTGGATAATTCATGTTTTGGTTAACCAGCTTCATCCTCACTGCTTATTCTTACCTGGTCTATCTGCATCAAGTTAGTATGGGCATGCAAAGGTATGTTACTAGCACGCCCTTTCTATTCCTGCAGAGACATACCTTGAGAAATGATAATAAAGTAATGAAGAGAACCATGTGCACCATCCAGCAGGGAAAGATCATCCTGTCATCAGTCCTTAAGATAAAAGCCAATACTCAAAGATAAGCCTGAAGACTAATACAGACAGAGGTCTTCCTGAGAATCTTTTGATTCTTTTGCATCATCTCAATTCACATAAAAAAAGGGATGCCCAAAGAGGAGCCTCTGCTAGAATACAGAGGAGCCTCAACAAGAGAAATAACAAAAGATAGAAAACACAACTTAGTGCCTAAATTGTAAAATTTAAAGTTATACTGTCATCTTCAAACACAACTGGGATCAAGTGGGTACATAAGAGAATTTTGTTTGAAATTTTTAAACAAATGAGCATGAAATACTTAAATGCACAGTGGAGGCCTGTTGGAAGCACAGGAGTTAGATTTCATAAAAGCGTCAAAGTTGTTAATAATTTCATTGTTATTCCATGTCAAAACAAACTAGCTCATTTTGGATTTTCTTGGGTGGGGAGAAGAATGACAGGGAATTGCATTCGAGAAAAAGGCAATAGCTAGAGAACTTCCTTAAGGTGTGGGATGTCAGCATCAGTGATAGCACAGTCTTCAGTCTGAGTCTTCCTTGGCCTAGGAGGACATGTTCATGCCTTGTTTTGACAAGGGCAATGAAACTGGTGAAGGATCTGGAGCACAAGTCTTATAAGGAGCGGCTGAGGGAACTGGGATTGTTTAGTCTGGAGAAGAGGAGGCTCAGGGGAGATCTTATTGCCCTCTACAACTACCTGAAAGGAAGTTGTGGTGAGCTGGGGGTCGGCCTCTTCACACAGGTAACTAGCGATAGGACAAGAGGGAATGGCTGCAAGTGGCACCAGGGGAAGTTCAGGTTGAAGATTAGGAGAAATTTCTTCTTGGAAAGGGTGGTCGGGCATTGGAACAGGTTGCCCAGGGAGGCGGTGGAGTCACCATCCCTGCGGGTGTTTAAAGAAAGGTTGGATGTGGTACTTAGGGACATGGTTTGGTGGGTCATAGGTGGTGGGGGGACGGTTGGACTGGATGATCCTTGAGGTCTCTTCCAACCTTAATGATTCTATGATTCTATGATTTTATGATCTAGCTCTTTAGCATCATTTTCATCTTGAGTCCTTAGTTTTAGCAGAAAATTATTCCTGAAACCACAAATATTGTTGAAAACTAGTGAAACAGTAATTCTGTAGGAATATGGACAGTCTACGTTTTCTCTAAAGGTGTCCGGTTGCCCAGTAGAATGCGGTTAATCTGGAAAATGAAATGCAGTATCGTGTCCACATTGGAAAGAATGCTTCCTTTTTGCCTTTTCTCCCTACAAAAGTAACAGTTCACCAGGTAGTCAGGTCAGTCTGCCTCCTGTTTCCACTTCAGATACTGAGTAGATAGCCATTTCTACCCCTATGGACAGTGTTCCCTTCCGGCTTCAGTCTAACCAAATGTCACAGACTGAGGTGACGGGTTTGGAGGGTTGAGGGGAAAAGTGGGGAATTCTGCAGACAACCTATTTAATTCAGATTATGTGTTCTGAGTCTTCTCTAACAGTGGTTTTATTGGGAGTTCTTGAGTTGGATAAATACGCGGTGGTGTCAGAAGCGTGTGCAACAGGAAAAGGCCCTGCCCTGGAAATAATCCAACTGACTGTCCGAACTTTTAAAACGGGTGAGCTGGATAGTAGTTCTCCCTGACCTTGTGAACCGCTTCCCAACATCTTGTTAGAGTTGTAGAAGCTTCAGCAAGAAAAAAAAAATCTTGTTCCAAATAGGTGCATGCCTTGAGTATCTTTTCTGTTTCTGATGTGGTTTTGAGCAAGAATTTTTAAAAGTATGCTATGAAATATTAAAGCAAGCCAGCCATATCCGAAGAATAAAATCCATTAACGCAGGTCACAGGCATAGGATGCTCAAGAGTAGTGCTGTTAATGAGGGTGCACAGTTTTGTGTAACTTTTGCATATTGTATGAATTCACAGTATTTTAGTCTGGGTTAAAGAATGGGAAATGAAGTTTGAGAAACATTTCTAAAAATAGAATTATTTTACCAAACTAATACTGTAAAAATAATGAGAATATTTCATCACCCCTCGTACCCACGAGGCCCTAAAGGATTAAGTTACATAACTTAGCATGAAGGCCCCACACATTTTGGCAAGAAGAGAAAATCTGTGCACAACACTGCAAAATAGAATTGCCTGGTGAAAAAGAACAAAAGCAGACAAGAGTAGGAGCTGGCTTCAAATACATGTTTTGAAATCAATGAATGAGTCACGCTTGAATTTTTGCAGAAAGCCAAGGGTGGTGCTCTTCTGTTTTCTTCCTCTGAAAACACTCTTTAATGTGACGTTTGCAGCTTGATACCGACTGCCATTGATGACTTCCCTGAATTTCCAGATAGCACTGTTTATAAGGAAAGAAGGCAGTGGATGCACCTAGACCTTGTTATTCAGTGTTGTATGTATTGACAACAGGACAATAATACTTCCCAAATTTCAGAGAAGCAAAATGGCGTCACCCAATATAATACCAGCTTGGGAAGTCCATGAGAGAACATCTTTTTTCATAGATCTTTATGTTGTCATCTGTAATTTGTAATGATCTGCTTTTCTTTACTTCTTACCACCTTATTTGAAATTAGAACCATGTTAGCATGCTTTTTCTGAATAATTATTTTTTTTTTGTCCTTGATGCCTGAAAAAGCATCCAATAAGTAATCTCTGAATGCCACACAAGCAATATATATTCTTCTTTTGCTCTTGGTATTGAGAAAGGGGAGAGAGAAAAGAAATTTCATATTTTCTATCCTTTGAGTTCATAATACAATATAATATAATAAAATATAACCAGAACTGTGTAATATGGTGTATGTCATTAAATATTGTTACAGTGCTTAAATCAAAATTCCAGACAACATCTAAACATAGTCCTTAGTTGTTTACAACTTACATCAATAAATTTAGTCTGAGCTGTTGGAGTTTAAGCTTGGGCCTTATGGTTTGTTCAATTTCCCGTAAGAAGGACACATGGGAATGACATGCAAAATTGGCGACAGTTTTGCCAATATTGTGGTTTGTGTGTTTTTTTAATAGTGCACATACAGTTAACTAGAAGTATATGGGACATCTTGACTCAAAGAATTCTCCACATTGGCTTACTTATCTATGGGAGAAATCACAAAAGAGTAATCAGGCAATAGAAGAAATGAAATAATTCCCACAAAAAGTTTTGCAATATACCAGTGTGCTTAATATCTAGAAATGTTAATGATGACACATTTATGTTTTTATAGACTGAACCGTACAAAAGATAATTCCATCTTTGACCTTAGCAATTCATATATTAGTATTAATGGTTTGACATGTTATATATACTGAAAAAGTGTTTAAAAGAATTTAAATAGATTTAATTCTCTTTTTTTCTTATTTCAGTAACTGTAATCAGAAAAACATTTTAATGGTGTAGCCCCATAACCAGCCAAAGTACGTAGTTATACATCCTGCTTTACTGTACATCTGAGCTCTGGGACTCTCCTGCCGAAACATATCCCCTGATTTATCTTCTGTCTAAACTATTTCTTACATTATGACTGTGTGCTGCAGCCTTTGATATTCCCTGTGACATCATGAGACAGCTGTGTTACATTGTGTTTAAGCAGTACTAAACCTTTAAACTTTAAACGAATATTTTTCTTCTTGGAGGTATAAATAGAATATGTAATAAGCATCTGTGGGATATGCAATTAATGTCACTTGTGAGGAAAGACCTTCATGATGCACTTGGGTTTTGGCACTCTTAAATTATGAGCTCTTTACTACACTCATGGGATAAATTCCATATCCCCCAGATGCTTATTATGTATCTTCCATCTCCCTTAATTCCTATTAGCTGGATTAGTAGTTGTTGTGATGTTGAGGTTTATGGTAATTTAACTGGGGTGGTTCTCAGTGATCAATAAACTTCAAAAGTTTAGTAATTTTTATTTTCTAGCAATTCCAGTGTGTATAGCCGTAACAATTTACATTAAATGCTAGTTGGATGTACCAAAAACTGTGGTCAGCTGTGCACACTGGTGTATCCATTACCTAAATTTCAAAAAAACAAGCAAATATATAAAAGCAAAAGAACTCAATGGGAAAGAATGAGCTGAATTGCAAGGGTTTGAGGTGACTAAGATGGGGGCGTTTCCTTTAGCATCCGCAAATGTTAAAAAAACCTAATTCACCTAGAGAATAAATATTTTGTTGTTAAATGATGGTAATGTTAACGTTCTAGTCACAGTCATTATCTGGAGACCTTGTCAAACTGGTGAAGAATGGCCTAGATTAGTTATCAACTCAGGAGCAAATAAGATTTTTAAAAGACTCAATAAAGTCCAGTGATTAATTGTTATATATTCTGATTCATGCCTATCCCATTTTATCTAATTTAATAAAAGTCTAAAATGATGATTAATCCTTTCACACCAGCAGTTGCTGGTACATCCATTACATGTCCAATCTGAATTCCTCTGCCAAGGAGTTAACTACTATTTTGAACTTGGTGTGAAAAAATATCATTATAAATTTCATTAACCTGATCATCAAATTTAAAAAAGTCAACTCGTAAAATCCATTACTACATATCATGCATCGAAGATTAAAAACTGGTCCTCAGTGGGCAGGAATAGCCAGGATTTAATTCCCACAGCATATGTTTAAAGTGCTCATATGACATTATTGTATCTGTAATTATCAGAATTTTATGTTTATTAACCCAAGTGAATTAAGAATCTTGTTTTGCGTAAAATTTAGCATGCATGTTAAATTGACCATTAATTCAGAGCGTATCAATGTATACGTATTTCCTACAAGTGCAAAGATATTTGTTTAACATATTGTAATAATTTTAGCATTTAGAGAATTGCCTTCCTTTAATTTTTCCTTCTCAGATAAAATAATTTACTTCGTCAGTGCTTCCAGTTGGCTATCTTTGTGTGCATCCCCACGGGTGGCGTTGATTTAAATCTTACTTCAAGCAGTCCTTCAGGGGGAAACTTGAAGTATTTCACGTTTGCGCTATATCTCCACCATAACCAAGTCTTCACCTTCAGTAAGATGTTTTTCCATCTGTAACGCTGTTTATCCCTCACTGCGGCTCGGCCCAGCCGCAGCCAGATCCAAGAGAGATGCCTCGCTACGCTGGGCGTTAAATGTGCCTCGGCAGAACAGTGGGCACAGAACCTCACAGTGGCGCAGGATTCAAGGATGGGTTGATTGCTGATTCTTATGAGGGTTGCTCAAGATGGAAAGTCAGTACTCATGAAAAATACGCTGCCGGAGAGGCCTCCTGCTCCCCGTCTCCGTGGGGGATTTGAACCCGGGTCCCCGTGGCTCTGTANGGGGTGTTTGTAAAATAGCCCGCGTGATGCACCGTGGGCTGAAGTAGGAAACAGTTGGGGCAGAGAGAGGTCATCGCAGGCTGCAAAACATGGATTGATTTCCACTCATCGCTGCAAAACGCGGTGACACCAGGCAGGGGCATAAAAGTCGCCTGGTTTGAGAAAATAGGAACTGGGGGGGGGGAACCCAACCAAAACCACCATTATTTTCTTTTTATTATTGTAATTATTACTGGTTTTTATTGGAACAAACACGAACACGCACCTCCCTCCCGAAAGCGCTTTTTGACTGCAGGATCCGCTTGGNGCTGGGTTTGAGAAAAGAGGAACGGGGGGGGGGGTACCCAACCAAAACCACCATTATTTTCTTTTTATTATTGTAATTATTACTGGTTTTTATTGGAACAAACACGAACACGCACCTCCCTCCCGAAAGCGCTTTTTGACTGCAGGATCCGCTTGGGCTCCAGCCGGAAAATGGAGACCCAGCAGGCGGCGATGCTCCTGTGA
The DNA here is from genome assembly GCA_013399095.1 of Psophia crepitans. Taxonomy (NCBI): domain Eukaryota; kingdom Metazoa; phylum Chordata; class Aves; order Gruiformes; family Psophiidae; genus Psophia; species Psophia crepitans. The sequence continues at coordinate 628,527 of VWZZ01003788.1, read as the reverse complement.
GCAGCCGGCTGTGCCTTCTGCCTTCCGCGCTTGGCACGGCCGTAAGCCCCGCTATCTCGGACTGCCGCAGCTGGTTATGATGTGCCACAGGGAGCTGTGCGGCTGCACCGCTCGGTGTAGTTTCACCCGACGCATTCCTCCTTGGCCGGCCCGAATGGCTCTGCCCGTTTCCCTTACCCCTGCTCAGATGTTCCGCCGAAAGGAAACGGTGAAGCAAGGAAGAGTGGAAAGACTCCCTGTTAATCCATAGCATCCCTGCCTGGTGAAACATGCTTTTCTCCTTCCTCTTGCAGACAGCTAGTGTCATTTCAACAGCTAGTTGTGGCAGCGCAGAGGTGTTTCAGAACAGCCGGGTGATTTATCAGAGGTGGAGATCACAGTCGGGTTATCGGGTGTTGGATTTGGAAACACACATTGGTACCATAAAACTGCTTAGGTTCTCCTGGTCTTCTTTTAAGACTCACTTTTAAATCAAAACAATTTTTCCATTGTAAAATCCTTGCCTTTAACAACTTTGTTGATCAAATTATCTTTGATCTATTTTCTTCATGCATCTTTGGTCTAAATTATCTTTTGATCTATTAAGTGCTGGGCTTAGGGCAGCTTTTTCTTCTAACAAATGGTTTAAATGACCTGCCTGCAGTACTTCGCATAAACTCCACCAACCTGAGTAAATACCTCCACAGAGGTTCTCCAGGATGTCGTAGCATCTCCCAGAAATTGAACTCTATACTTTCTGGGCTGGAATAATATCCACCCATATTTCATAGAGTCCTATAAAATTCTGTAACTTCTTTCAGTTTTTCAACATTACAGAGAATTATTTTCTAAACTTCGTGGAGGAGTTAATTAGGCTGGAAAAAGACAGGCAATGCAATGTTTTCTTCAGAGAGATTTAAGAGGTTGAAGTTAAGGTTACTGATAAAGACCCTTTTTTATCTCACTTTGTTTCTTACATTTCAGCAGTTCCTATTCCACTGAAAAATCTCAGATAGCATTACTTGGCTTTTGGTGTACATCCTGAAAAAAATGCAGTATTTTTTCTTGAGATGCTTTCAGTAGATGGCATTCGGGCAGAGGTAACTTTGGTTTGGCTGCTGAATCACCCCACAAGAGAAGTCATCCATAGTAAAATGTTTCACCGACATGTCTGAATCTGCCATGTGCCTAGTCATTTATGTTTACTTCAATCTTAAAAACTGGTAGCAGTTACATGATTTTCGTAATTACCACTGTAAGTTTGGGAGCAAACAAGAAAACAAGATGACATGGTGAATATGGGGTTAGTAAGGGAGGGAAAAGTTTGAGAGGCTGTTAAAGGACATACTGTATGAAGGTTTGGGGCAGGAAAGAGAGGAGAATGTGGGGGAGAGGAGATGGGGAGACCAGATGTAAGACCTCACTGCTTGAATTGCCGAACCTGGAGAATATAAGGTATGTTCGCAGTGTGGTTCAGTCATTAAATAATGCACAAGGGTTTGTCTCACATAGCTGGTTGCAGCGCTCGCCTGGTAGTCAAAGGATGAAATAAATACCCAATGTGTAAACCAAAACATGCATAAAACAGGTAAATACGGTATAGCCTTAAAAGTAGAGAACCTCGTTCTTTGTGTATGTGTAGGTGCGGATAAAGGCTTACATATGCAGAAACTATTAAAACCCAAATTGTTTAGCTAACTCCTAAGTAACAGACTGGCAAAAAAAAGACCTGGTTTAACTGATATCGGTATGCGTAAGGGGGGAAAGGAGGTTCTTTTTTTCCTGTTTCCTCTAGTTATAAAAATTACAGTGATTACACATCATAAAGCCTATCTGTAATAAAACGCATCAGCTGGCCAAGGTTTTCATCGCTCACTCAATAATCCATTAATACAGCAACGCTGCCCAGGCATCTTTATAATACCAACTCGGAGGTAATTTTAATCAGCTAGACCAGCTGGTATTTAACAGCAGCTGCTGGAGACGCCACAAATATACTCAATAGCTGACATCTTTATTTGCAGTTTTTCAAGGGGAGAAGAGATCCTCCTGTGGTTACTTATATTAAGCTTTTTTTTTCTTTTTTTTTTTATAAGTACTGGTACCGGAGGGTAATACCTGAATGTAAGAGGGAAAAGAGTTAATACAAAAAATAAAAAATATATTCTTGAAGTCAGAGAGCTTTTTCATGAAGTGCTCTTCATAAATGAACAAAAAAAAATAAAGCGTAGATGCCAGCTTTGTTGGAGTTTAGAACCTTTTCCTGGTACATTTGCACTAATCTCAGACATGGCTTGCAGCATAAAATGTACTCTGCAGTGCTGCATCGCCCTGTCTTACTGAAGCTTTCCTGTCTCTCCACGACATAAATATGTGATAAATGGTGCTCGTGGTAGAAAAAAGTGATGCTTGCTCACATGTGTTCAATTTTAACTGACATGTACTTCTTTTGTCCTCAGTTTTGGCTTAGAGCGTCTGCATGCAGGAGCGTATATGTATCTAGCTATGCTTAAAGACACGGGTGTTTGTGTATAAATAATACACAATATGTTTATTTGTACTTCTCATCTCTTATAAGGCTAGAGATGAATTCAGCAACTGAATAAAGTGCCGCGCTCTGCAGCAGTAAATGTGGAATACTATTTCGCATTGGGTTGGAGGGGGGAACAAGCAGAGGCAACACGAAGTTAACAGTCACAAACACATTATAAATAAAAATTTAATTACACTTGGGGGAGCTTGGCTTACAAAGCTCACAAATCCATAATGGAGCTTGCTGGTAATAAAGGCCTGATCTGTTTGTTAAACTCCAATATTCCTGTCCTTCTATATCTTTTCTTTTATATAAAACTTCAGTTTCTGCATTGATTACCGATTGCAAAAAAAAAAAAAGACTGACTTCACTGGTAAACATTTTTTCTGTCAGATACCAAATGCCGTATTTCTTTATTAAGAACATAGTTATGACTCTTAGGTAGGGCAGGGGAGGTTCCATGAGAGGTGTAAGTATATCTATTTTCGTTGACTATTTATAATATGTCATCCTGGATGAGATCTGTGTTTAATATGAACTTGACTTGCTGGAGATAGGTTTTTATTAAGGTAGGAACAAATTCTAAGGTAGCAGCTTCTTTGTAATGAAGATTTCAGAAAATGCTAGTCATAGTTTAAGCGGTTATGAACGTGGAAGAAAATACAGTGTTATTAAACTTGTTAGAGGTGTAAGCATTCCTAGGACAGTAACAGTGTAAAGTACTACATAGTTTTAATTCTTTTTTTTCTTTTAAATTCAAAACCTCGTAGTTGAAAGAAGTTGACAGAGTAAAGGAACAAACCTGAACACACGGATATAAATCCTTAAACAAATTTGGGGCTCTAGTAATCATTTGCCGGTACTCGTTTGTTAGTCCCAGTGAGTTTACCTCCGTAGTCAAATACGGATCTTTCGGAGACTGTGATTGACTACTTCAAATTAAAATCCAGTGACAGAATGGATTACCGAGGTTGCAATTTGACTAAAAAATACTTAGCAAGCATGTTTTCTCTTATTTGTAGTGAAAACAGTCTGTTGAAGTTTGTTTAGTGTGTTTGACAACAGACAGTTTGATATATTGCTGGGCACAGCAGTAGGTTGGGCTTGAGTGGTATTAGCTTTCACTGTTTTGATTAATGGTAATTGTTTCGATGAAAAGGCATGTTTTACGTACAGCTCATAGTTCTGGAAAACAGAAGTCAACTTGCAAGATCTGTAATTACTGTTCCGAGTTAGCATATAAAAAATGCTTGGAGAACATGCAGGCAAATCACAGTAGGGTTTTTTTTGTATGTCTGTTTATTTTGTATCGGATTGCATTTTGCATTTTGTAGCTTTTATACACTGCTTCTTGTCTGAGGGAATAAATCTGAGGTTTTATCTCTCCTTGAATGCTGCAATGTGCTTTAAGGTATATTTCCAAATTTCACATCGTAGTTTCAATCTTGGTATGGTGAAATTTTTTCTGTGTTTTCAGTCACCAATAACAGCAACAAAAGGTCAACCTGAAGACTCCCCTGTCTCCTCACATCCCCACACAGTCGTGCAGGAAAGGAAAAGATACCCGTTCATCTTTAAAGTCTGTTTTCTCTGGTTAGAAAGACACTGCCTTCTCCCACCCTCAGAATGTATTTTCTAGTTTTCCTAAGATTCTTTTTTTCTTAAATAAATATTTTATTTTCAGTGTATCGTCAGAAAAGGGAAATAGCTGATTATTTTTGTATTTAGGTAAATAAAAGATTGCAATGATGTGTTTAGATGTAAGCCAATACCAGCATAGAAAAGGATGTCAACCATTATTACTAATACCATCTTTCATTTATATAGTGCTTTCATCCTAAAAGATTCTGGTTTCTAGAAAATGTAGATTTAAGCCAAAAACACAATTAAAAATATATCTCCTTGTCCTTGCATGTTAGCTTCGAAGTATTGTTTGTCAGTTTAACAGACAGTACCAAAATATCTTTCTTCTGCTTTGCAGATGCAAAAATGTACCATGAAATGAATATGCTGAGAGTACTGTTAAACCATCTCTAGAAGAAGAGAAAATTGGTTTTATAGGTTCCTCATTTTATGACATGCTTTCTCCTCAGATTTTAATATTTTGCAACACGTTCTGAAAGAAGAAATGAATAGATAGTGGTTTTCTATATCTGTAACATGTAGGGGCATCACAACCTACCTGAATTGTTCCCTAGACAGTATTAAAAAGAAAGCAGTAATATCTAAATTGTAGAGGGAGGCAACTAGATTTCTAAGTGTGGTGCCAATGTTTGTAGTCAACAATGAGACATTAAAAAAATTGTAGCCCATGTTGATAACAGCAGGGTTTGAGGTTTGTATTATTAGAGCTTGCCTAAAAGTATTAACACACAACTCATGTATAGCCTTTATATAAGCTATGTTCTACTATATATTTTGGGGGGAAATAAAAATCTGTAAAGCATGAAATTGTGGTGTTACAAAACGATTATTTCTAAAAGTGAATTATCTCGTCTCATAGTAGCACTAGCTTGGATTGCTATGTTAGATGTCAGGTGGCTTATTTCTGAGCAAAACACAAATTAATAAGTGTACGTTTTAATACTTTTCTAAACCAGTGACAAGAAAATAAATACTACTTTCTATTTACCTTGCAGTTAACAACCATGTGTCATTGTGGCATCTTTTATTGAAAGGAACTTTATTTAAGTAGCATAAACTTGTTGGATGGGCTTCAATTAAATGATGATTTGTTAATGCAAATGTGTAGCGAATGACTGGTAGTACATCTGTCTCTTCATCCATAGGCCATTACTGTGCAGCATTAGCACATGATTGTAAAAAACTGGAAATCATTATATGCAGGTAGTACATATTCAATCAATTCTGACCTTATGTCTCCGACGAAATAAAAAAAAAGTATGCAATGTAAATGATATTTAATCTGAACACAAAAAAAAAAGAGGGAGAGAATCTTTGAATATCTGCGATTCAAGCTGTTAGATGATGTGAGGTGACTGCTGTTTGGGATTGATTGTTATTGGTGGCCCCAGTGGGGAACAGCCAGCACATTAATCCTCTCTTACTCCTCCCTCATGCTCCTCCAATCCAAATAGTATTTTTGTTTATATTAGGAAATAAATACTGTTCTGTTTCTTTTAAAATTCCTTTTTTTTTTTTCACCTCTCTTTTGGAGATTGAAAGGAAAAAGCTCTGTATTGATGACCAATGTTAGCCAGTTAAGCAGGCAGTGACAATTAATACAACAAAAAATCGTACAATTAGCTTCAGCTCCATAAGTGTCTAATGAGCCATTTGTCAGTCTTTTGGTGAAATAAACTACTCTATCTTAATTCTCCACTCTTGCAGCAAATAAATAGAAGTTATGAAACACCCGGGCACCAATAAAATATAATTTATTTTGCAGGGCATGGCAGAACTCCTTACATATCTAAAATGAGCATGTTATTTACAAACGACTTCTGATACTAATATAAAAAAGGATTTCAATGTTAACTGCTTTCGTTCTGCAGCAGATATGTTTTCTTCCTGATTTGTTTAATCATTTAAATGTATAATTACTCCTAAAGGCATGAGAGTTAAAATGACTTCTCCTGACGTGATTAACTCATAAAACCAAAACGAATCTCAGAGAGGACCCTGAGAAACTCCAGGGATCAGCAGTCTGCAGCCGAGACCACCACCAATGTCAGGAAGGACAACGTATGCGTTTCCAGTTGGAAACACGTCCTCGATGCTGTTCCCTCCCTGACCCGTCTGGCCTTGTCAGTGGTACAACCGCCTCTTCACAAAAAACGCCACAGTGGCAATTGCTGTTCAGGTGCCACGGTTGGTGTTGATGGAGGTGGGATCAACGCAGTTGGATTGACAGAAGCTCCTCATCCAGGCAGTCGTGACCAGTCTGTGGTAGCCCCCAAAGCAGCTAGTGCCCTGCCTCTGCCAGAGCTGCCAGAGGTGAGCTGGGGAAGCGGTGGGCTGTCTGGTCTGAGGGACCTAAGGAAGGCTGTCTGCAGAATGTTTTAGTGTGCAGAGCAGGGCGATTCAGCTTTTCTTCCACATTCCAGTAGACCCTTTATAACGTAAACTGGTGAAAATATTTCAGACCACCTGAGTTCTTCCTCAGTTGTGATTGTAACAAAAGTTTGAATTTGACTTTGGTGTGGTTTTGTGATGTCTTTCTGGTCGTCTGTCTTCCCAGACTGGTTTGAAAGCTGCCAGTAACTTCGTATTTAAAAAAAAAAGAAAAAAAATAACAAAGCGTGATGTGTGGACAGAGCTGAGTTATTAAGTCTGAGAGAGGAAGAGAATATTCCAAATGGCAGAAGCCACAGAAGAGACAACTCTTACTAAAAAGGCAAGGATAGAGGGACACGATAGCTGCTGGTGAGTTGATGTATGATGAGACAGTGAGGAGGGAGTATCAGTGTGAGTGGAGAAGGGGCTGCCTTCACTGATCTAGGCTTGAAGAAAGACCGAGACTTTGTTGGCAGGTTGAAATGCACATTTAGGTGAGTACCCAACCACTTCCATTGCTTCCAGGTGGAGGGATGTTGCACAGGGGAAAGCAACTACATTTGCTTATCCGGAAGGCTGATTTGGGAAACCCGTACAGTGGGTTTCAAAGCTAGATACAGCGTTTTGTTATAATGGTAATTTTAAGATGGTAGTTCTTTATACTCATCTGCTTTTGCAAAGGTAACAAGCCAGGTTCTGACAAATGTTGAACAAAAAAACCCCATGACTGAAGAAAAGAAATCCCAGAAAATCGTGGACAGTTTCAATTCAGACAGACACGAAACTGGTAATAGACAGCCCTCTATATAAAGCTGGCACAAACCATTCAAGAATTTGCTGAAAGCGGGAAGTCAGCATTTCTGGGGGATCAGATGAAATAATTGAAGACATTATTGTACAAGAGGAGTGGAAGAAAGGTGTCCTTGGGGAAATTAAAATGCTTAAGTTGTAGTTTATAGAGGAGATTTAATAGATCTTTTGTATCCCCACCCAGTTTTGAGCTAATGCAAGAAGTTTATTCTGATCATGCTCTCAGATGAAAAGGTGAAACCTTAACTTGTTTCATTTTGCTGTTTTTAATCATACTGTCTTGAAGCCCTTTGGGGCAGTTACTGAAGCCCTTTGGGGCAGTTACTTCTAGTTTCCTCATGGAAAAACCCACATGCTGAAAAAAAATTATTTAAATTCTAGTGCTTGTTAGTGATTCTTCTGAGTGGTCAGTGCCCTGAAGTCAACCATCAGTCTATGGTCTAATGTGTTTGCTTGGCAACTGGGTTTTAGGAGGACCACGCTATGTGTTTGCACACACAGAAAGCGGATTCAAGTTCTTTTTTTCCTTTACTTTTCAGTTGTCTTTTGGGGGTAGTATTTTCAGACCATGGACCTCCAATCTTGAAAGAACATTGTATAACCTTCTAAGCAACACAGATATCTTAAGGATCATATACTTACTGTGCTGAGGTTTCCCTTAAAATTGTTCTGTTAAAAAATTTTATCCTTTGCCTGATTCCCTCAGTATATAGTTTACTGTTGTAACATTTACAAATGGCAACTGGAAAGATTTTTCATGATGCCCGGTATACGTTATCGTGTTTGACATAGCAAATAATGTAATTGAGATCAAAATTCAACTTCTGTTACGAACAACTGTTTTCACTAGTCTTTCAATCCAAGTCATCTCCTTTGGCCTCTTTTGTTCTTAACCCAAAATGTTCTTAACCCACACTTTAAAGGAAAGCTGAAACTAGCATTAGGTGAATAGCAGATGGCTATAATCATGCCTTCAGACTCAAATAAAGGATGAAATATATTTATATTGTAGAAGTATTTTGTTTTGATATTTGTGTAAAACTCAAATTCTGCCAACTCTCAGTCCTTGAAGAGACTGAAATAAGGACTGGTCACATTACTTGTCTGAGGACTTAGAATTTGCAGCTTATTGGCATTTAAAATCTAAGTCTGAAATATTTTGAAAAAAATATAGAAGGGCTCAAAACCTCAAAAATATTTTTCCCTGTAAATACAGTTTTATGTTATAAATTGTTACTAGTTGGCAATATTAGTGATGTCTGTCTACCCAGCCAGATAAGGCATAGTGGAAAAATGCAGGTGAGTAGAGCAGAAGAAAAGGGGACTGTGTTTTTTACTTCCCAAAAAAGTTTCATAACAGGATGAAAGTGAGTCACAACATTGCCGTGGTTTAACCTAGCAGGCAGCTAAAAAAACCACACGGCCGTTCACTCACTCCCCACCAGGGGGATGGAGGAGAGAATTGAAAAGAAAAAAAACAGGTAAAACTTGAGGGTTAAGATAAAGACAGTTTAATAGGACAGAAAAGGGAGACAATACTAATACTACTACTACTAGTAATACTACTAAACACTGATAATAGTAATGATAATAAAAGGATATACAAACCTAGTGATGCACAGCACAGTTGCTCACTAACTGAAGCCAATACTCAGACAGTTCTCAAGCCAAACTGCCTCCTGGCTCACCCCCCTCCCCAGTTATATACAGTACACAACATCATACGGTATCAAATGGACTTTCCGTTTGGCCAGTTTGGGTCAGCTGTCCTGGCTGTGTCCCCTCACAGCTTCTCGGGCCTTCTTGTTGGCAGGCCAGTATGAGAAGCTGAAAAGTCCTTGACTGCTTGGCAACAACTAAGACATCAGTGTGTTATCAACATTAGTCTCATCCTAAATCCAAAGCACAGCACTATACCAACTGCCAGGAAGAAAATTAACTCTGTCCCTGCCAAAACCAGGACAAACATCTAGGAGCCCCCAAATTGATGAGCTGTGTAAAAGACACATGCCATCAGGAAACCTGTGTTTCTAGAAGAGGTAGGAAAGTCTTGATGCCATTGTACAGGTAGTAGTAAGACCTCATGTGAAATGCCATATACATTTCTGGTTAACTGTGTTCAAGGAAGATTAATCCAAACTGCTGACGTATAGCTGCCAGCATCTAGCTTCGCTGTTCTTCTTATCATCATCATTTTTCAAGAGGATCATAAGAGAGTTTAACTTACATAGCCAAGTCAAACAGAAGGTGAGAGGGTACAATTGGTCTCTAGAAATGTGTCAGGGAATAAATATTGGGTAAGAAGGTGAGTGGATGAAGCTGAACAACGTTATCAAAAGCAAAATGATGCAAAATGGCCTCAGATTTATATACTGCCTATCAGAAGGTTCTAAGGGGGCTGTAATTCTTGCTACATGTTATAGGAGTGAGGTTCTGGAGCTGTGTGATGGCAAGAGTAAGAACAATAACCAGTACAAGATGAATCTTAATAAAAGGCAAACCTGTAATACATTAACTCATATCACAGGGAAGCAAACTAAATAAGACAGGGATCTTTCAGTCCTAAAAGAATCCTCTGTTGATCTTTTAATCTGTGTCCTGACCACAGGATGCCCAATGTTAATCCAGATGTAGCATTTTCGGTGGGCAGTCTTATCAAAAGATCTTAATGTTTGTACCTGTAAATGGTAGTGGTTGCTTAATGGTGAGCCATTCTTAAAGACGAAAAACAGTCTTCATCAGTTTCTTGTAAAATTTTCTCTTAGTCTTAAAGGTGTTACTGCTAGGTTTTTCCCCAGGAAAACTCCTTCAACTGCATATGATTTCTTTGGGGAAAACTGCAGGTTTTCCACTCTAAATGATAAGATTACATTTATTATTTACACTTAATTCGGAAATAGGCATTGTGTGAAGTGCTTATTTTCGAGAATCCCCACAGTATTTGGGAGCTTTTTGTGTTTTCCTTTCCATAAGCAATAAAGTTATAATGGGGTTACAGGATCACACTGAATCTGTGCTAAGGCATCTGCTAAAACTTTCTAGCAGAGCCTAATAAAGCCCTGCCCCATTTGTGACATACCAAATCACATTCTCCTTGCCTGGTCTGACAACCACAGCTCTTAAACAGCTGCTGGGGTAATTTGCATAAAGGAGATTGTAAATGTCTCATCAGAACGCATGCAGCGCAATCCACCCCAAAACCACTGCCTGAACACCAGGAAAAGAAGATTGTAGTCATAAAAATTGTGGCTCTCATGATTTTAGATTATGGTCTCCACAGTCTTACAGCTTTTGCAAATACCAAGCTNAAAAAAAAAAAAAGGCAAGTTTCATTTACCGATACAGAACAATACAAACGGATGCAGTGTTGCTCTCGTGACTCAGTCTAGCAGAAAATTGACTCCAGCAGCTAAGGTCTATGCTGTCCCCTCCTCAGTTCTTCACCCCAGCGATAAGTGAATTGATCCAATTGAAAGCATTCAGAATAACATTAGTAAAACCAAAATATTTTTATGGTACTGAAAGGAAAACAAAGAAAATGCAAAATAAAGTTAGTGCAATACAGAGGATTCAACAAAGAATAAAAAATTCAGAAGTTAATACAATATGTTAGTTGTCTGCATACATCTGCTATGTTTTATGATGCATATTTAAATAAAAATTAGTGTTAAAATTACGCATATTTTTATAAAAATGAGCTCTGAAGGAGGTGTACATGCAGAACTAGGATTTCACAATGTGACAGGAATTAGGTGTATGCATTTGCTGAGTTTTAACTGTGTAACTTCAAATTCCCACTTCGAAGCATCATTCTTCTTTGCTTTGAATGAATTATACTGGAGCAGTTTGGCATAATAATGAAACTCATTTTTGTAACTATACAATAGAAAAGTCATTAAGCTTCACAAAGTTAGTGTCTACGTCAGTTAAAGCCACTACTAGCTCATCGTTTTGTAGTGCAGATTGAGGCGTGTTTGTGTGGGGCCTCCTTGGTTGAAACAACTCCTCTGGCCTCAGTTCCTGGAAACATATGTCGTGCTTACAGGTACACCAGTCTCAGTTGCATCATCATCAGTAAGTACAAAATTGCTAATAGTAGTGGAACATATTGTTGTCATCCTCCTTTCACTCCAGTTTTTAATCATCCGGGGTGCATAAGTTTATTTGCACCCAAGTCACCTATATCTTTGCCATTAAGAGTTTACTTACTATCTCAGTAAATCTGTATTTCATATAATTAATCATTTTGCATGTATCTGTGCAATGGCACAACTGGCAGCAATTGGTTCAATGCCTTTGAGTTTAAATACTCATTATCAACATTAAATTGAAGGGGATTTGTAGTCAAAAGGTTATACAAGGGGCATAACCTCAAAAAAACTCAAAAATTACGTTTTACCTTCTGTAAATTCCAACTGGTTTAGCAAAAGTTTATCAAATCCCTTTAAAGGTTTTGTTTGTCCCTTTGTCTAGCAAGATGTCTAGTTTTAAGGCAATGATGGTAAATCAGTTTCAGTGCAGGTTCAGCATCGGTGGAGCCCTTGTCTGGCTAAGACAATAAAAAGGTATTGTTAAAATAAATTTATCGTTAGGCCTTAAAAAGATTCACCATCAGTACTTCAAGAAGTTTTCTGAGACACCAGGGGAAAAATGCTTCTATACTAAAGGTATCTTCATCTCTTGGCTAGTATTGCTGACCAAATACAGGAAATATGTGCCTGAAGGTACATACTTCATTTACTCATAGCACTAATTAGACAGTTTATAGTGACGTGTTTGGCTAATAATGTAGCAAGACAAGGTTTGTAAGTAGTAATAAAATCTTTCATTAAAGCAACCATTATGGTTGAAAAAGTACACAGGCTTTCAAGCACACAAGTTTTTCTTCAACACTGACGTAGACCTACCAAATTGAAAACCTAAGTTTGAGTTAAGGTTATTGCTCTGAGTTCAATTAGTAAGTTATCAGCCAGTGAATCTGAAAAGTATCTAATACCTGTGGAGTAGAGGTTTGTTAGTAGAGGAGTCAAGTGGTAGGGTGGTTTTTGACTAGGGATAGGAGAGAAGTAATTTACAGATTTTGAAATAAAAGGTTGAGGGAAAGTACAGTGTGCCGTAACACTGGTGTTTGTTTTAAAATTTATTTTTTATTTCCAAACTTGTTAACGTCTCTAAAATAGTATCTCTACATTTGACCCGTCAGCCTTCAAAGGGTCTCTTTGCCAACAGAAGAATTGTGTCTTATACTGTGCACCATCCTTGCCTCAGATACGCAGCTTCTTCCTTTCTTGATGTGTGTATGTCGAATTTGTATTTCTGAAGGACACATTCCGAATCAGAAATTGTGACCTTTTGTTGTTCTGATACTGACAGGTTAACTGATAAATACTACCTTCACTCACCTTAGGCAGTGTGAAGAAAAGAATATCCTTTATGTATATGAATCTCAGCTTCTGGGTTTGATGTGTGGAAAACCCATCATTTTCTGTATCATGGTATTCATGAAAAGATTAGTCATAATTGTTTTATCACAATATTAAAATACTGCTTTTTAATTTAAGGATTTCTCTGATAAAGATTTTAATACATAGTGCTTGATGAAAGTTATTATGCTTATCTTCCGTAAAGAGAGGGAAATTATATGGGACAATAATTTGCTTATGGCTATGTCTCCTGATTCTGAAATTGATGCCTCGTCCTGTCGGTTACATTTGCTTTCTAAAGATGGATGTGCTTTCATTGCTTTTGTTCTCCATACTATAGGTCTTACTGTCCTCACCAAGTGCTTTCCTAAAGCTAATTCTGGATTAAAATAGTCATATTTGTTACTGATGATTGAACAGAATCAAAATGAACTCCCAAGAGCCCACAAACTCTCACAAAGCCAAGGTGAAATCTGAGATGATGTGCATTTTCTGGAGATAATTTTCAGCAGACAATTGGATAGGAAATTTGAAACTGATTGCTCCAATCAGTTTTGGGGTACAAGTTGTTTCCCTCAAGTGAGATCTTAGTCTTTAAACTTCTTTGAACATTTGGGTTCAAAGACTCAGCTTCTAACAGAAAAAACAGAATAGATAATGCTGCAAGGATAGCCCACGTTTTCAAATTCTGTGGTCCATATGAGAGCTGTTGCTGGGTCAGCCTCTTTTGGACATGAAAAGCTTGCTAAACTTTGGAGACCATGTAAGTTTTATACGAAAGTAAAATCCATAAATGATTTGTATCCTGAACCTTTTAAAAGCAGACATGGGATCACAGATCTATGACTGTGAAATACCATCCAAGGCTGTAGGAGAGTTTATGATAATCATTGGTAAGTTTTCACAGCGTGGTTCAATTGACAGAGATAGATGTCACCTCCTCAAAGGAAGCGTTCTACCTGTCGCGGCCAACTAAATACTCAATAGCATGATTTCCTTCAGATAAAATGCCACCTACATCCCAAACAACCATGAGCAAGAATTCAGTCGTGAAGATGTGCCTAGAGGAATTGTTGAGGTTGTCTCATATCAGTGCGATCTGTTTTAGAGTGCCACTCTGTTCCCACAAACTGAAGGGAGTATTTCAGTCCATCTGGCGGGTGGTTTCCAGCACTAGATGCTGTGCTGCCTGGGATGATCAGTCTGTTTAACAGACAAATGCATTTGGCTCCACTAGACCAGATGCAGCACCAGGCACGTTTCTGGCTTCCTACCCTTCAGGTACATTGTGGCATCGTTATGCTGGAGTGTGGAAGAGTATGTTCAGATAAATAAGCCTTTAGACACAGCTAGCCTCCAACCCTTCCTTTCCATACCTCTCCTTAGGGATCATTTATCCTGTATCTGATCACATCCCTCACCATATCTCTATTTCTCTAAAAGCTAGGGAGCAGGCTGCAGAAGAGCCTACCTGCATTCATGGAAATGCCTCCGATGAAACGGGCATTCACCTCTACCACATCAGACTGACACTTTCCCCATCTGCATTTGCCAGACGTAGGAAATGCCAGAGGATTAGGATGTCAGGTCCATTTTCAACCTGCCTAAAACCAGTCCTGAAATGTCCCTTGTGCACCTCTCACATTAGCATTGGAAAGTAGTAGGTTTAGAAAAAGATATTTCTCTTTAGAAGTAAGTTAAAATACAGTTTTAAGGAAGCAGATCAAAAGAGGATCATAAAATCCAAATTAGTGTCATTTTGAGGTATCTATTATTTCAGTTGTATAAGTGTGCAACAGATTTTCTGCCAGAGAGACCAAGAGGGATTTTTAGTGTCCCTTTTCTACCCTGAAATTTTCAAGAAGCATAGAGAAAATTGGAACTTGAATTGCTCGCTGTAGGAATACTTCTGGTTGGTAAGAAACAAATAATAAAAAGTAATTTTTGGTTTCTGAAATGGAGTACCTGTTTGAAGTACAGAGAGCTGTAAAATCTGGCATAGTTTTCATTGTGGCTGGATTTGGTCTACATATAACAGTAAGTTACTCTAAAACACTGAATTAGCAGTCAAAAATAGTGTCTAGAAGTTCCAGCCATGTTTGAAGTGCCAAGGATAATCAGAAACCCACATATACATGGTAGAAAATTCCTGAAAATACTTAATCCCATATAAATAAGGTAGAAATGGAGAAGAAACAGCCCCACTGTCTCTTTGCAGCATTGGCTGCAGCTGGGACACAAGAGGTGTTTAAAGCACGGCTTGCTGTGAGACTTGTACTTTTGGTGCCCATATGGCCAGTCCCAAATGTGTGTGTCAATGAACGTGTGCTCAACTCTCAGGACAGCCCAAACTGTCACATTTCCTATCCCACACTGCCTTGGTGCGCACACCAAAATCTCTTCCTAGGGCAGAGCTTCTTCCTAGCATAGTGATTGAGCAGACAACTACTTTGGCCAAGGGGGAGTGGTTATGGTCTCATCTGATCTGTCTACATTACATATATGAGTATGATTTGACCTTGGATGTGGATAGCATAGATTTTAACTCCTCTTTCATCCTCCTAGTTTGCTCTAAATATTGAGTATCAGTACTACCAAAAAATGTAGCATATAGTCAACTATACTATGTCCAAAATTTGTGGTTGGATACCAAGTAGAAAACAGATACATCATCTTAACCATCAGATGATTGAGTCTGCAGTCTCGTTACTCACTTCATTGTAATCACAATTGTGTTCTCGCGATGGCCGGCACAGGAGACAGCAGATTTCCAGCATGGCAAAGAGCAGAGCGCAGCCTGCGGACACAGCCGTTCTGCTCCCTCTGCAGGTCTCCAGCTGCAGGGTCTTCTCTCCGTCTCAGCAGCCGTGTGTTGGGCAGAGGGGGAGTCCTGCAGACCCTTTTGGAGAGAGCAGTCAGGTCAGCTTTGAGCAAGGCCCTATGCTGCTGCTTTACCTCCTGCCAGCACAGGACAGGGAGAAAGCTGAATCCACTGCACAGGCTCAGGGCTGAGCCCAGCACCCGCACTGCATACAAATCACCCCTTCGGTCCCCTGTCTTGTTCTCCACAGCTCCTATGAAAAACATCCTCACTGCTACTTCCCTTTCAGCTAAATCTTCTGTTCCCTCTTGTCCGTCCTTCGTCTCTTCCTTCTTTCCTGCACGGTGGTTTTTTCTCTCCTTGTTTCCCTCTTTGAATTGTTTGCCTCCTTTACACCCAGTCCCTCTCCACAATGAGTGTCAATGTGCACAGACGGATTTCTAGGACAGTCAGTATGTAATTTTCCACAAACACTGTTATTTAAAAACAAACTTGATCATCTCAATCAAAAGGGCATAAATGGAAAAAAGGGTGTTTTTTCAGCCTTAAAACTAGCTCTCCATTAAAAGCTGGTCTGCCTGATGCTCCTTTTTGATGATAACTTTATTTTGGTGGTAACCTCCCTATTAGTAGTGAGCTATGTGAGGTGTGCACATCATTCTTGTTTTCTTACATGGATATTTGTCAGCAATTTTTATGCACAAAATTCCTGTCAACTAAAATTTTTGTTGTTAAACAACAAGTTAAATTTCGTTAAAAATACTACACCTGCCTAGAGTCCTCTGTTTATTTTTATTTCTTTACAATTACTTTTCTGGTTTTAAATGATGTATCTGTCTCCTCACAGTGTGTGAAACATCTATGCAGGTGGAAGATAGTGACTATAAAAGGAAAGCTAGATGAGATGTATTGGAAAGGTGTATTGGAAAATTAGGTGAAAAATAGCAATTCTTACTGCTCTTTTTAACAGTAGCCAGTGAATTTCTACAGTACTGTGGGTTTTCTTGAAATTCCGTGCTTCTTAAAAACTCCTTACACACTGTTGTTTTACTGTCCTTTCCACAAGCTTGGGTTATTTCTTCGTCCACTCGTGTCCAAAACAGACGAGCACACTTTCATCAGTTGTATCCATGGCACCCCTGTGCAGCAAGATGCTAATCCTTTTGTGCTTCCTACTCCTTTTAATAAGGACTAACTTGTCGATTCCTAACTGGACAACTAGTCAGGCTTGGAGTTGTCTTTGATTGCAAACATTTTGATTTTGAGTGACGTGCTGATATAAACACATTTGCGGTAGCTGATTTGCGAGAAGTGTTAGAGAAGCGGTAAGACTACTGCTATGCTTTCGGGGGGGAAAAACCAGGCAGCCTTCCGTCGCTAGTGAATTTTTAAAGCTTTTCCTTGTGTCTTAGAGGCGAACTTTTAGAGATGAGCGGTTACTCTGACCGCAAAATGAAAAGAACGATTAAAATAAACGCTGGTTTTTGACGTATACTTTGTGTTTTAAAAAGATGGCTCGTCAAAAGTGTCCGCTAATGTAGCTGTCAGATCAGCTGACCAGTGTGACAGCAGTGCTGCCCCATGGTCCCTCTGCTTGGAGAGATACATTTCAAGCACACGGTAGTATGTAACTCATAGGTGTATAAAATCATAATAGAGCATTCCATCACGTCTAAATAAGGGTAGGTGCATGCTGTCTGAACGGTTAGCCGTTGAAAACACGGAATACAAGACATTTGACACTAATTTTGCTGGTCAAATCCTCCCTTGAAAGAAGTCTGCCTTGACAAGCCGTTGGCGAGGTACCCTTTGCAGAGAGCGCCTGGCTTGATGGGTCGTCGCGTAAGCTACCTGACATTTGTCCCTAGTCAGACCGGATGCCGCATGAAAAATTTACTCAGGCGAGGGGCTCCCAGGAATAAACATTTCTCTGGTGTTGCTCACCGGGGACTCGGCAAGGTGAGCGGAACTCCAACTTGTCACGGATGCTCTGTTCTGACAAACATAAGTAGATGCTAATGGCTAAATCGTGACAGAATAAAGTCCCACAACCATATGGCTAATTGCCACAACAATATCTTCAGTGTTATTAATCAAGTTTTCATAGTGTGCCATGATAATTGGAATAATTAGAAACAGCATAGGCATCGCTTGCCTCTGCCGCACATACTGCAGACAGGGACCTGGAACAACCGCAATTGCACTTTCTGTGCAGCGTTGTTTAGTGCTTTCCTTTCCAGCAAATACTGTGGTTAATTAATGAATTAGCTGTTTGCCACCAGAGTGTTTTATTGCTAGCAGGGCTTCTGCAGGGGCACATAGGTAGCTAAATGAGACCACTAAGCCCTTGCGCGTCTCCGAAAAGATGCCGTATTCCCATTAGGCTGCCGCTACACAACATGAAACTCCACCAGTCGTTGGTACTTTGTTTCACAAAAGTAGAAGTTATTGTTCGTGCAACGAATATGTAAAGCAACTTTTTTGGAGTGCATACAGAAAGGATAAAACTACTTCAAAGTATGATTTTTTTTCTTTTCTTTTTTTTTGTTTAACAACGTAAATGAGAGCAAGACTCAGGATTACAATGACGCAATCAACTTACCAGGCAAAGGGAGTTAACTCTTGCTTGCCTTACCCTGCTTGATAATGGAACTGGTCTCCTAACTTATATTCGCCCTTTGAACTCAGGTTATAAATAAAGGGGTGATTCTAACGGTTGTTTACACTAAGCAGCTAAATCAGCATTTTGTGTGTTACCTATTGGAACAGCCTCGCTCGATGCTTACGTTTAGGAGTGCACCAGCAGGGAGGAAATGCGTGTGCTTCCTCGGTGCATGCATCAACATGTAGTTGACTGGTCACTAAAACTGGCAGATTGATGATGATGATTCCCTTCGCTGGATGTATGAAGGCATTTAGCCAGACTAATAGATTGAAATGGACTGCTGCATGTATGGCCTCTGAACAGCTTCTTAATTTAGTTTTAGAGCGTACAATAGATGTAATATTGAATTCAGTGATGATATAAATCTTCTCTCCTCATTTTAAAAAATAAATAAATTTATTCACTGGAGTGGAGAGACACAAAGAGATTTTGAAATGTAATATATTTATTATAAAGAGGTTTGCAGAAATAACCCCCTGGTTCAGGTGGTAGGTAGGAATTCTGGCCATTTTAGGTTTACTGTTGTTTAATTTTGACTGTCAAGGGGAAGGCATCTCTGAAATAAACCTCTTTTACTGTGATGAAAAGAAGTATAGAAAGCCAGGATTCTCTCCCCACTGGCGGCTGCTGTGGGAGCGGTCTGACCCTGTGGGCAGCAGGTCCAAACAGGGAATTTCCAGTAGAGTTCCTTCCTCTACAGAGTTGCTTTAAAGTTGGATGTTCCAGTCATTCGTGAAAGATACCCAAACAAAATCCTGAATGCACAGAAAGTGATACTTTAAATATCCGTCTAGTGGGTTTTTGCATGTTTTGGTGTCCTATTATCGCTACACATTTTTCTTACCCGTTCATTGGGAAGGAATTTATTTATCTGTGATGGCCTAGTTTTACTTGTGTTAGTATTCAGCATAATTAACAGGAATTTTCCAAATACTAAAATAAGGCTTCTGCAAAACGCATGTATAGTAAGATTTTGTTGATATTGATAAAGTCTTTGTTACCGGTGCCTGTTTTATTCTGAGCACGGATGCCAAACAGCTTAATAAGTTTTGTTTTCTTGATAGCAAAGTATCACAATTTCAGTTTCTTATGCTTTAGGCCCAACTGAAAGATTATCACTTTATAAAGGCCATGGCCTTTTACTTCGGATATGTTTGATGTATATTTATGTAGTTTTGTGAACTAAAGGAGGTAATCTGATGTGTAATTTAATTAGCTTAAAATTACCATTTTAATTTATAATACATATTCTTGGATATATTGCCATCCCTAATTTTACTGTGAAAAACTAAAACTGTCTTCTTTATCAGCTGAGTTTTCTGTAACACCAAAAAACCACCTGTGATGGAGAAATGGGTTTAGAAAGGAAGAAAAAAAAAAGACTAACATGGATTGGTAAACTAGTGATACAGTCACAACAGGCATGTTGCCATGTTGGTTTGATTACAATGTGATTTCCAGTAGAAGTTCCACCTTCGGAAGAATTAAAAAGAAAAGTAAATCTCCTGAAATTTTTAATCTTTTATTTAGCATATGAGTAAAAGGTTCATTTGTTTTAACTTTTCAATACAGAGTAACAGAAAGATGGTTCAATTGTAGATTTCAGGTTTTTTATGGACAGAAAAGGCATTTTATTTAATTGTGATGGGGAAGTCTCCAAGGTACAATATAAATCTCATAATATTTTATGAGTTATTTGCTTACTTTAGAGCTATTAACAAAATTATCTCCCTTCCTTTTATTTTAAAAGACATGTCTTTTTGATTAAGTCTTGTCCAAATAGATTCTACAGAGAAATGTTGTAACTCAATAGAAGATTGAACAATATGAGCCAGTAAAATGTTACAGATTCCTCTTTTAAAGTGAGATTCTACAAAAGGATCGCTGTATCTTTTAAACCTACTGCGTGCATCTTGAATCAATGGATAAAGCTATTAGCAAATTTATTTTATCATCTTAAGAACTGTGCTTTAATTGCAACACTGAGAGTTGTTTTTCTAATATAATTTCTCCACTTTAAAACCAAATTTAATCATTGCTGTTTAAAGATGGAAAAGTTGGGGGGGTGGAGTTCCTAATTGCTAATAGCTGATGTCAGTAGGAACTTCACTAATTTAGAAGTGCCTCTTTTGTTTCAATAGGTTTATTGCAGCAAACAGTGTTTAAAATCATTCACCTGTAATTATTTTTGTTAAAAAAATAAAATGTTTTTGCTACTCTGCAGTGATTTTCACAACAAAATGCACATGCATCATCAGTATTTAGGACTGTGGGTTGCAATTGCATAGAGGCAAAGAGCGGTAGGAATTCACTAGGCACACCTTCAAAGTCTTAGGTTTTTCTCTTACCAGTGTAGATGTTGGTCATGAAATTAGGGTTTTAGGTATGTATTAGAGATGAAGTCCCATATTCCTTACACTTAAAGGTTGTTTATCATTGACTTCAAAAGGTTTTTTCCAGTAGAATCCAGCGGCTCCCTGTAGTCGTGCTAGTTTATCACCATAGCTTTATCACACTGAGCCTTGCGTTTTAAATCTGGGTATTGTCTGAGCTGTTTAAATTTAGTTGTTTTACAGAAACACAGCAGTATTCTTTAGTCTGTTTTCCATGGAATAAAACCACATAATTTCTAAATGAGTCATGGTGTAACAGCTGGACCCTTCATGTTGTTACCTCTCATTCTGGCCAACATCTAAAAAATGGGTGCCTCGACTTCGGTCTGTGATACTTCTTCATAGAATCAGAGAATCACTGAATGGTTTGGGTTGGAAGGGACCTCAAAGATCATCTAGTTCCAGCGCCCCTGCCATGGGCAGGGACAACCTCCACTAGACTAGGTTGCCCTGGTCAACTTGAAGCAGCTTGTTTAAAAATCTTGGCAAATATCTAGAACTTTTGTCCTTTTAAAAAATCAGTAATGGCTGAAATTATGTTAGTTATTTTATTATGATCATTTTTTCTGTTGGTAACTGCTGGAGTACAACAGTTTTATCCACCCTTCATAGTAGTGAATGGTCAGTAAATTCTTAGAGTCCAGTGACTGGATGTCTTTAGTATTTAGTGCAAACACAGGCTATCAATGGCAACGCAATGCTTGTAATAGCTGCTAATTACTAAGATTTCATAAAGTCATGTATATGTGAAATACTAAAATTGAAGTATTTTAACTTTTAATGTTTCAAGAGGAATGTACACTGTACTCTTCTCCCACTGCAGAGTTTCTTTAAATTAAATGCTACATTCAGGGCAAATCTCTGCTAATTTAGGATTTACGTCCACAATATAAATATCCACCTAAAGGTCCAGTTTCTCCCATCTTTCCTGCTGAAAAAATGGGAAGCTTGTTTCTGTTTTCTCTTCTAAACACATTCTTAGCTCTGTTTTTTAAGTTTTTAGTGTTCTGGAAAAGCCACGTGCAGACTGCTTTCTGCTACTAAGCATATCCATTTTCAAATCAGTTGAACAGACTAATGAGAGAGGGTTTGGTTTTTCACTCATTCCTTTTCCGCAAGCGTACAGTCTTGCAGTATCTAAAAACCAAAGTAGCTTCTGAAAATGTTAGAGGGATGAAGTGAAAGGGGGAAGTGTCTGTAATCTACCCAAACCAGTACATAGAGCTAAAACTGATGGAGATCTGAACTGATAATGAAAACAGTCATTGTGTCTTACAATGTGTTAGTCCCTAATTACTGTTATAAATAAATGTAGATCTAAGCTTTTCCAGAAAGTGATTGTTGAAAATTTGATGGGGGAACCATTGGCAAAGCCTGCAGATAAAACTGCTACTTTTAAAAGTATTTGAATATGCAGAGAAACTAGAATTCCATCAGAGAAGAAGGTCAAAAGAAAATTCACCCATTAGGTAAAGAAAAGGTGAACCAATTACATACAGGTCAAGAGCTTGTTTCGGCCATTCATGTTACTGGAGTTTTGCATTAAGAAGATCAATCAAATAAATTGCAAAATCAGAGTACTAACTGAAGATTATGACAGCTTATGAGTTTAATTAGTCTGAATTCCTGGCTTTATAGGTCCTGATCAAATAATCTCTGAATCGGATCCAATCTTACATGATACTTATTCAGAATTTTTTAATAACACCTGATCAGTATTTAAAGATGCCAGTATGGAAAACCACCATCTTGACACAAATTTCTCCAATTGTCTCTTTGTCATTGCAGGATTTTTATTTTTGTTTATAAGGTTATTGTGGCTTTTGGGGGAGGAGGGAAGAGCTGCTTGTGGTGATCTTTTGGTGTACATTTTACGTGGCTTTTTGCGGGTATGAATTTATGTATCATTTGTCTTCCCCCTGGTGGAGCCATGATATTGTATTTCTTGTCCTTCACGTGCCTGGAAGTGGTTTCCAGGATTACCTGCTTCATCATCTTCCCAGAGATCAAGGTGAGGCTGACTAGCCTGCAGGTCCTTGGGTCCTCCTTCTTAACCTTCTTGAAGACAGGAGCGACATTTGCTTTCCTCCAATCTTTGGACATTCTCCCAGTTGCCGTGATCAATCAAAGATTGCATGAAAGAACTTCCAAAACAAATTTAGAGGAACATCAAAATACAACTATTAACACTTAAACCAGTGTAAAAGGCTAGAACTACATCAGGGACCAAGACCACAGCAAGAACATGAAGGAAAATTATCTTCCCTCTAGCTGGGGCACCACCACTTCTGGTGAACATGCCCAAGGCACCCAGCAGTAGTTACTGCTACCACCCAAGAAGTTGGCTGTAGATTGGGAGCAGCAGTAGGTGACAGCAACAGCCAAGGAAAGTCTGAAGCCAACGGCAGCACTGATGCCAAAACAAGTGCCTGAAGTTAGTTAAGAGCTGGAACAGAAACCTGCCCAAAGCAGGCTAACAGATTCAGTAGTTTTATTGCAGTACATTCCCAAAAATATTGAAGATTACTGCTATGATGATGCAATGGCACGTTTCATTAAGTGCATGCTTGCAAGTGAGTACATTACAATTGGTCTGGCTTAAGACAGCAGCGGTAATTGCTTTTGTGAAGACACGTGAATTACACTAAGGAGGGGGAGATAATTATTAGGAACTAATTTTTTAGAAAGAAAAACCTTCTTTAATAAGGAAATGCATAGAGTCTTCCAAAAATTAAAAGAATTTTTCTTAAATGCAAACCTGAATCATCTTTGCCAGTAATCTTAAAGAAACCAAATAGGAAAGAAAGTAATCCAAATAAAAATTAGATCCTCATGTTATATAATTTATTTGTAAAAATAAAATTAAAGGTAATTATTTTAAAGCGTTATGCTAGTCTATGTATGATAAAGTAATTAATATAAAAAAAATTCAAGATTTGTAGAACAGCAGGAATTTTCAACAGGACAAATCAAAACCATCTTCCCCAGTGGAAAGAAGGCGACAAAGTATATTATGAACCAGGTTCTTGTTCATCAGGCTAATTTTGAGTAGATTTATATTAATAAACAAGTGTTCATTATCATTATTATTTAATTTTAAATATCTATTGTCTGTTGGAAAATCCTACAATAGAGTTTGAAACCCATATAATCCATAATGTAAATGTGTAGTTTCACTTTTCTTTGTACTGTTTTCAAACACCATAATTTTTATCTTTTCATATAACTCCACTTCAAGGCCCCTTCTCTTTAAGCCAGGGAACAGAAAGCCTGTGGATCGTAACATAGTTTTGAAAGTTGAGGGGTTTTTAAGATAACCATGCAAAACTTAACAAATGAATGGAAACCCAAAAGCCCTACATTTTATCCATCCAAGGGCAGTAGCTGTGATTCGTGTGTTTGGTGCAATGATCCACCAGATCTTCATGCAGCCAGTACAGGAGAAGCTGGGCGAGATGAATATACCCTGCATGGGAGTGCAGGACCGGACAGTCCCACCTGGATCACGGTCACACCAAGGAATGTATGTCCCCCTCTGGCAGAATAGCAGTCCACATACAAGCCTGAAATGATTTAAACAGGTAACGCAGGTGCATGTGTACACGTAAGAGGAATCTTTATTATATACTTTCTGTTATCTTTAAGGAGAAGCTGAATGATTTGTTAGATGCTGGCACACACTTTTACCCTCCTTATCACATAGTTTTGTACAATCAACATACACTGCTGTAGACGACACGGTAGAAACCTATAATATTTAAATGTTTCAAAGCCTAAGGAAAATCTGATCATCTTGTCTGCCTTCTCAGATGACAAAGGCCACGTAATTTTATCTAATAAATCCAGAACTAACATTTGAATTTATGGTTGAAGTAAACACATCTTGTAGCAAGATGTCTGTTTTCATTCCTTTCACAAGTATATTAAGGCAAAAAAAATGCAACATATGCTGTAACAATATCTCACTGTACATCCTTTACGGGTGGTGTGCATGCGAGGGTATGCTGTGTGTAACATTCTCAGCGTTTAGACTGAGCACATCAGAACTTTCTGTAAATCCCTGGAAGTCTGGTGAGCTGCCCACCTAACTTCTTATACCTTTTATTTATTTTTTTTTCACTTTATTGGGATTTCAGATGCTTCTTTCTGTTCTAGCAAAACATTGATTTTTAATAAAGTTTCATTTATTTTAGAAATGTCATTTTGTTAATTGTTACGCTTAGCTTTTTTGCCTTTCTTCTCATCGTTGAGAGTTTCTCGGCACCACAAGAAGTCCTGCCCTTCCACAAGAGCCTTGTCGAAGAGTAGCTGAAAGAACAAGTTGTGATTATACTTCAGGCATGTTTCCTTCACTGTCTTGTATCATTTGAAGGTTTTATTAATCTCTTCAGGACAGTCTGTACAAAATCCCTGAACTGTATAAGTCACGGGAGTCTTAATAAAAACAAGATTTATTAAGAAAAGGGACAGAACACTGGAGAAATGGACTGTGTAACAAGTCCAAGCTGAAATGTTGCTAAAGCTTGTCTTGATTGGTCTCCTTCATGTCATTTAAAGAAAGTAAATCATCTTACACCCCTGTAATTTTCATCGTCTGATTGAACTTGCCTGTCTCCTCTCTGACAGCGTCTGGCAGCTGCCACATCCAGGAGAGTTTCTGGTATCAAATCTCTACTTTTGAGGGCGCTTTTGCTGTATATTTGCTACTATCTCTGCTCTCCCTTCTCATCCGTGCAAGTGTGGAGGAGCGCTGCCCCAGGAGCGGTAGCCCCCGTGTTAGCCCTGTCTTCTGCTGGGTACCCCTGCATAAGGGCAGCCGGGGAGATACACGCACAGCCGCCTTCAACTGCAGCCCACCCAGCGCCCATGGGTTAGAAACACAGACGCCTGAAATCATAGCGCAGGCGTCAAGTCGGTCCGGAGTAGTGCTTACCGCCTGGCACTGAAGTATTTAATTCTTTATCTTCTGTATAGCTGTAAGTTCTTTTGGAAGTGTTATACAAATGTTGCTCCTCATCCTTTCTCAATATCTTATTTTTGAACAAGCAAATCACAGCTCAAGTCTGTCTACCCTTTCTCCTAAATTATTGACCATGACTTTACATAGTAAATTGCACCGGCTACAAATGTTTGCTTGAACATAATTCATGACAGAGTTTAAAGAGACAGAGCGTACATATCATTTTCTCAGTCAGTAAACAACTGATGTTAATTTTGGCATTTCTCGGCTTCCGAGTGCTTAGTTTTGATAAGATGGTGTTCTTTTCAATACTTACAGTCCATTTAAATAATTTTCTTATTTTAAAAAAAAAAAAAAAGCAATAAAACTTGCACTGAGAATGAAATGACATCCTGCAAAATCCTACTGACCTTCCCTTTCTCTGGAAGACTCCCACTAGTGAGTCTCGCGAGCGTTGGAAGCCAGATGAACGGCATCCTCCGCAGTCACATCCACTAAGTGGCACCAGCCATTGCAGACGGATGATACGCGCCTTTGCCATTTCCCATGCAGGAAGGAGGGTGCAGCTGGGCTGAGGGACGGGATGGCAGATGCACCACTGGGTTGGTGGGGAGAGTTAGGAAGAGACGGAACATACTCTGTGGAAATCTGCACTCTGCTGTGTTTAGGTCAACTAAGGAATCATCAAAATTGGGCATTTTTTAAATATACACAGCGAAACGGAGATACCAGAGACCTCGTTGCTTTGATTTTAGACCTTCTTAATTAAAAGCTTGGGGAAAAATAAGTTCAGCCTGTGCAGATTATTTTTTTTTAACCCTCTTCTAATGAACAGTATCCATGAGTAAAAAAAAAATTCACGCTTTGAGCAGATGCTTGGACTGGAAATTGTATTGAATATTTAGTTTATCAGAAGTATAAATGGCTGAAAACAGGCTCTTACAGTAGAATTTTTAGGCAACTTGTGGACAAGTTGTAGATCCTGGATTTAGTCCTTCAGAAGTAACTTCAGAGTCATGCTTTCCCTTTCCTGGTGTTACCGTTTTTTTCTTATTCTTTCTGATTTCATTGTGTTGTTTTGTCCTCTTAAACACTGTTTGTGTCGCCTCATCTGTAACCATTTCTTAGCCTTACTTAGTTTATTTTGTCAGGATTCTCTTCCTTCCAAGAAGACAGAGAAGATAACCAGCTATATATATGTAACACATAAGTTAATTTTATTGATGCTTGGAGAATTGTCGTGTAAATCTCAGTCAAAATGATTGTGGTTTTAGTTAAAACTGGTAAGGCTGGATCATTGCCTTATTTAATGGCTTTACTAGAGCACAGTTTTCTCCTGCTTTCTCTATATTGTAAGGTCATTAATGAATCATTAGCTATTGCTAGTAATTACTGATCTCTTGAGAATATTGGTTTAATTATATAGGAATCATAAGTGGAAGATACCGTTACATATTCTACAATGTAGGTAGTAGTACCTTGGTGTATTACGGCTTTAAAGGATCTGTATTTTTTTTTTGTAGATTTTAATTACTAAGTATGCCTGGTAAAATATGAATTACTGTATTACTGCATGTGATAAAAGGTGTACTATTGTGAGCCTCGCAGTCTGCAGGTGTAACAGATGTAAGGCAAGATTAACAGGACAGAACAATAATTAAACCACAGACAGCCGTCTCAAAAAAAAAAAAAAAAAAAGGAAAGGTTTATCATGTCCAATGCAATTATTAAGTGTGTCTTTAAATTCTCTGCAAATATTTGTAAAAGCAGTAAGAACATGTTCATTTGAAAGACAGCTTTTCAGTGTGGACACTCACTGTAAGGAATTAAGATTCCTTTTATGAATATAAAAGCTGAGTGGAGTCCTGCCATATGGCAGCATGGTTCATAGGCAATAGGGTCCTCGGTTTATAAATGCTATGAGCCAAGTGCTGCCGAAGAAAATAAGAGAGCAGGTAGTATATATGCGTTTACAACAGTATGAATTGCTTACTCCCTTTAAGACAGGAAGGTTCAAATAATTAACAGTAATATTATGGTTGCAAAAGTAAGTAAGTCCAGTTGTTCTTCAGCAGTCTACATCTGTGAAACGCGATACCTCTGGGGACGGAGATTTAATTTTCCCAGGAGAAAATATAAAAGCAGGAGAAAAAAAGGAATGACTTCTGCTTGAGCAGAGTAAACCTGCATCTACAAACGATTAACACTGCATAATGAAGTAGTAAAGAAGCAAAAGAGATTTCTAATAAAAGACTAATAACAAATCCCATTACACCATGGTGTATTTTTTCCCTTGAAGTGTATTAGACTTCTAGCAAGGCTTCTGAATGAGATTTGGGTAGTTGCAAGCAAAGTCAGCTCAAATGCTTCAAGCTTAGCTGAAATTTCTCGCCTAACAATTTGGGTAACTTGAAAGTTGCGGTTTTACAGGTGGGAGGGATTGTTAATGCAAGTAATAGGCTTCCCGCAGAGTTCGGGTAGTGTTTGTGTCGCCATAGGATGATAGGCTCCTGAAGGCTAGGCACTGGAGGGTAATGTGCCACTATGTGGTAAAATCCCTTAGACAGAGCGGACGTGGCGTTAAACGCACTAGATAAGCCTTGCTTTTGTGTTAACAGTTCTTCTGACTTCTCTTTCTGAGGCCTGAAAATAGGTCCTCACGTGAAAGGGGTTTGATCAGAGACGCACGTGTAGAGTTAGTACTTTGTCATAGCTAATATTGCAACTCCTATAATTACTGCACGAACACAGAAAGTTACGAGGCCTTAGAGCGTAAATGTTTGCTAGTGAGGATGAGACGATGCTGGCTTTTGAAATCATGCCTTGCAAGGGAAACAATTCTGTGTAGTGATCTCTAGGTCTGTAGCATAGATGTGTTTGTGGATTATGCATGTGGTTCCAGGGGTGGGGGGCAATAAAAGTTTTAAGTGAACAGTCCCTTTGAATTTATGTTGTAAGAGGGTCTTTTTGTACGGATTGTTGCTATCTTAAAAGCTTGTGCTTGACTGATGTGTTGGAATTCATTTGTCTAGAGATGAACTTTTATTGCAAGAATCAGGAAAAAACCCCAGATGCTTTAAACCAACAATGAGTTCTGGGACAAAAGTGGTTAAACGTGAATTCTTGCAAGTGAAACTAATCTTGATGAAATTTCTAGTTGCCTTTTTAGAAATTTTTGTGAGTTTTAAAGAATGACTTAATTTGCTTAGCAGAAATTTGCAATCAATCTTTTCTTGCAACTGAATAAACAGATTCCACATGCGTAGTGATTTGCATATCCCAGCTAAAAATGTAATTCATTATTTTTAAGTCCATTTCGTAATAACTATTTCAGGATTAATGTTACTAACTATTCTTTAGCTCTTTCAAATGTAACCTTAGATAATCCTTACTACCTAAAAAGGTACAAAGCTAGCAGGTCTGTTCTGGAATAGGACAGGGAAGTGCCTTTCCTGAGGTCAGCAAGTAGGTCAGTGTAGGAGCCAGGACTGGAAATAAGAAATCTTGAACAATAGTTTTCTTCTCAAGCAAATACTGTTTTTCGCAAGATAGATTTTCACATTTTGCTAGGTCTGAAAACAGCACAGATATGGACAGGAGTTAACAGCATAGTTCACATGCAGATTACCACTAAATCTGGTAAAGATTTAAATTAGTTTTAATCAAAATAGCATCCATAGCATGTTTTACATGGAGCTGCAAACACTGTCATCAATAACAGAGAGGAAGCCTCTTTAAATTAAGTGTGACCCAATCCATTTTAACTGCTGATTGACATCTGCCTCTGAACTGCCTTTCACTTAGCTGGGCTTTTCAGGGCTTCTCGTAAACCACTGGCTTCTCCTCTTTTTGCTGATGTTCTTGCATAACATTTTCTCCCTTTCCTCTTAGATCACTACCACATTAAATGCTCAAAAATACAGTATATAGGATTGATGTGTTTTGTCCTTTGAGGTTCACCCACGTAATAATATTAGTCAATTAAGCTGCTACAGTCTGTAATGTGTCACTTCTTTAATGGAGATGCAGTAACATTTCCACCAATACAATTAGTTAAGTGATTATCACAGATCTTCACACTTTGCACATTTTTCTGGTAAAATGTTTTGGATTGTAGTTCATCCTGAGACATCTATCCTGACTTTACAGTACTTGGCAAAACGGAGAAACACAAATCATGTCTTTTCCATTGTTTTTTTTTTTTCAGGCGATGGGTAAGGCTCCTGTTTGGACGTGAATTCCCACTTCAGGACCTTCTGGTTATCTGGGATGCTATATTTGCCGACAGTATCACCCTGAATTTAGTTGACTACATTTTTGTAGCCATGTTGTTATATATTAGAGATGCCTGTAAGTATCAACTATCTTACGACCTTTTAAAAAGAATGCGAACCTATTTTTCGAAGAGAAAAGAGGACTTAAGAAATCCTGAATTTCATTGTGACTTTGTTAACATACTGAAAGCTGTTTCAGATGCTAGGAGAGGAGCCATTTGTCACCGGATGCGGTCTGCTGTATTTATGAAACAAATTGTATCTTGGAGTTAAATGCAGGTTTGTTTTCTGAGTACTTCTGTGGTTTTAGATGTAGTTGCAGGTTTTATGTGCAGTAAGTGATACAGGTATGTATAGAGCTCCACCTTCTGACCAAGCCAGTGAATTGAGTAAAGCCTCCCTTTGACGCTAGAAATATTTTTATGCTGTTCTGCTGTGAGAAATGTGAAAATGCACAAGGCAATGACTCATAATTTTTGAAGATACATCTTGAAGAAAATGTAAATGCAAAGATGAGTAACAATTACAAAATAGGCTTATTCTATGCAAGAGTGGCATCTTGAAAAAACTGATCATTTAATTTTATTTTTTTTTTAGTATGCTTGAAGTATGTGCAAAGGTGAATTCTTACGGGTTAGTGATGACTAAAATACATTAAGTTGACACAAACAAGAAATCACAAAAATGTTAGCTTATATAATTGTGAATGGGAGGAGGAAGGTATGTAATGATTAATTAAGTGGCATTTATTTCTGTCTCATCACGTGTTGCAAAAAATTCTATATACAACTTTGCTGCAATGAAGTATGCATTTTGCAGTAAGAGGCATGTCTGTCATTAAATATATGAATTCTGCAGCATGCATTTCAGAGTTAATTATATACGATCTGTAACCTTTACATTATAACAAGGTCATGTATTTGACACAATTTTGTATTCTAGGACACATGAAGTTTTCAACATCTGTGGTTCCTATTTTAAAGTGGCCTGATCTTGAAAATATAACGTGCGTGTACTTTACACGTACTGTCGTTCCACTGCCTGCCTTCATGTGGTTTTTTTAATTACTGTTTAATAAACATGCAGCATATAGGGAGAGCTACCTTACACTCCTCTCAAAGAAGTGGACATTTGATTCAGTTTACAGGTTTCAAAATTAATGCTGCTGTTTCAGGATGATCTGATTCCAGGTCGTTATGTTCTGCAATGTAAATCTGGCTTGTTTACGTGCAGTAGACTGAAATAATCTTAAGATTTTTGGTAGAGATATGTAGTGCAGATGCATGTAACAGTGTTTTTTAACAGCAGTATTTTATTTTGTGTCATTGTTTCCCTTTAAAAAAATATTTTAGAACTGTGTTTGTAAGTACGCTCTCTCTCCTGGGGGAGGGAAACCTCTTCTGCTTTTGTTTTCTTTTGCTTTGTGGTGCTCATGTACAAGTATCGGTATGAGGTAACTGAAAACGTGAGCTAAAAATGTGTTCTAAGCATCTGTATGAAATCAGTCTCTC
The DNA here is from genome assembly GCA_013399095.1 of Psophia crepitans. Lineage (NCBI taxonomy): Eukaryota > Metazoa > Chordata > Aves > Gruiformes > Psophiidae > Psophia > Psophia crepitans. The sequence continues at coordinate 597,141 of VWZZ01003788.1, read as the reverse complement.
TCTTTTCTCTGAAATCCCCAGGCTTAGTAAATAAAGCCGTAAATAGCTTCAAAGTGGAGTACATTTGCCCAAATGAGATGCAAAGTCATCGCATCAGGACAGCTAATACTGCGTACAGATACTGTTTCTGTAATAAGTAACTTTTTGTCCTGTCGTTGGACCTAACTGGTTACTCTAAGCATATTAGAATGGTGAAACTAAATACCTAGTCATGAATACTGTAAAGTTGAATATATTTTCAAAGTCAAGCTCAGACTATAGCAATTTCCACAGTTCTTGGTTTCATAAAAGAAAGCTTTTCTTATATACCTGTAATAGAAAAGTTCCAATTTTTCCTCATTTTTTTATTGCTGATAATATTTGAGCTTTGAAACGGAGTTCAAAGTTGTGTTGTAATATTTTTTTAAAACATTTTCAAATAAAATAAGTTTCTAAAAGCTTCTCTGTTTGGTGAAAGGAAATGTTATCTCAAAACACCCAATGATGTTAATCATCTATAAATAAACTATCTGGAAATTTTCAGTTTGAAAACTTTAAAACAATAGCAGTACTAATAGACCTCCTAATATAATATGATATAAAACTGAAAAATAAGCAGTGATAACAATACAGTACTGAAAGCATTTGAAAGTTTAAAAATTATGCAGATTCTTTTATACCAACACGTTTTGGTTTGGGGGAGCAGTTACTGATTTGGGAATTGATGGATTATTTTTTTTCCATGTTTTATTATGATGTTCTCAAGGACGTGATTTTAAGAAAGTATTATTTCTGCTGTATTTTTCATCTTGTTTTTATTTCAGTTTTGAAATCCTCTGTTGCTCTAATGATATATTATTCAAGGAGAAGGGAGCATTTAGATTATTAGAGTCTTGTTTATAGATTTTAGAGATTACAGATACATATTCATGTACACAGCCCTTCTGTAAACTGCTCTGTTCAGTTTTACATCTGTATCCAAGCAGAGCTTCATCCGTGGAGTGATAATCCTCACAGGCCAAGTGTAGGGTTGTGTACCGAAGTGTCTGTGAGTTTTAATAAATTATTTTCTGGACTTCTTTTAAAAAAAAATCATGCAAAACAAACATTTTTTTATTTTTAAATCTGTTAATTCGGAAGGATGAACATGTTACTGCTGTTTCCCCAATGTGGGTGTTTATGCAGTTTTGATGAAATCAGACTGGAGGGGAGGGTGCAGTGCAGAAATATATACATTTCATCTACTTCGCTTCAAGAAGGACCGAAATTAACAGACCTGGAAGACCTGTCTGTAGTTTGCATAGTAAACTAACATCATTATTGCACCAGGAGCTAATTTTCACTCATCAGTGACAAGTATATCTTTATCACGTTCCAACTTGAGGACTATCTATGGCCATTGTTGGGATATATTCTTACCTAAAAGCACTCTGAGTATTTTGAGGTAAATAAAAGAGCCACAGCCTCTTCCTAGAGGAGCTGATTTCTTATTTTTGTTATTGTGCAAGATGTTTGTACTGTCTATGTTTAACTCAATTTAAGACCTCCCACAGAGAACATAGCCATGTGTAAAGCAGCACAGGGAAGTAAGTAGTACTACCCTTCCTGGGTTAGGAAATCATCAGGTACAGGATTGGTGGCATCAAACATTAAACTCTTAAGAGCACGTGGCAGAAAATTAGGACTTCTTGAGGACAGATACAGTTAGTTTACGTGTTTTCTACTGCTATTATTGTTGGTAGTGTCCAGGTCTGGTTATTGGACCAACAGGGAGAAGTTAGCCTCATCTAAAGCAGAAGGGAGAAAGCAATTTAATGTTCCTTTGGGCGCTGCATAGCAAATATTAATCAAAAGGCAGTAAGATTGCTTTCTCTACGTAGAGGAGTTTCTCTACTCCTTTCCCTAGAAATACCAGTAGCATTCTTCTTTGGAGAAGTGAGAACTTGTTATTCACAATAAAAGCCAGATCCAGGTGTGACTCTTGCCAAGCCAGTTAGTGAAGGAACAGCACAGCTACACCAGCACCAAGCACGTTACAAGGCAGCTGGCCACAGTGTAAGATATTTCACTGCTGAACTTCAGCAGCATCCAGCTACTGCTGAGAATGGAGAAGTTTGTATTGCACGGATTCTCTTTCGAGAAACTGTCTTGCAGTTGATTCTTAGAAATCCTTTCAACTCCAATGTGCATATTCAGAAAAGGGGCTTTTGTTTTGGTTTGCTGCTATTTTCTTTATCATTTTTAAGAAAACTGCCACTCTGTGGGATAATAGTATACATTTTGTCATAGTCCAGAATCATAGAATGGTTTGGATTCAAAGAGATCTTCAAGGATCACCCTGTCCAACCCCCCTGCCATGGTCAGGGACATCTCTTACTAGACCAGGTTGCCCAAAGCCCCATCCAACCTGGCCTTGAACACTTCCAGGGATGGGGCATCCACAGCTTCACTGGGCAACCTGTTCCAGTGCCTCACCACCATCATAGTGAAGAATTCATCCTAATACCTAATCTAAATCTCCCCTCTTTCAGGTTATGGCCATTACACCTTGTCCTGGCACTACAGGTCCTGTAAAAAGTCCCTTTCCATCCTTCTTACAGCCCCCTTTATATACTGAAAGGCCACAATAAGTCCTCCCCAGAGCCTTCTCTTCTCCAGGCTGAACAAGCCCAGCTCTCTCAGCCTGTCCTCGTAGGAGAGGTGCTTCAGCCCTCTGACCATTTTTGTGGCCCTCCTCTGGACCTGCCCCAAGAGGTCCATGTCTTTCTTGTGCTGGAGACCCCAGAGCTGGACGCAGTACTCAAGGTGGGTTCTCGCAAGAGCAGAGTAGAATCACCTCCCTCCACCTGCTGGTCACGCTGCTTTTTATACAGCCCAGGATATGGTTGGCTTTCTATTGTGAGCGCACGTTGCTGGGTCATGTCCAAGAACAGTTTACTGTGAAACAAAGCAGCGTACCAAAAGGTGTTTCAGCAGAGTAATCCCTTTAACTCAAGATTCTCCAGCAAATAAAGCACTGGCAATGATGTTCTGTTCTGTGAAGATTTCTGCATGAAAAAGGGACAGCTGAATATGTGGGGAAAACCCTAAAGATAAAATAAATATAAAAGTTAGCAGGCCTTACTCATTATAGTGTTGGAGTTATTTTGGATGGTAAGGTTTTATTTTAAAATTGAACTTTTAGGGATCAGAGGGGACACAAGTCATTGCCCAACAGTTTGATTTATTTTTTTTGTTATTCAATTGCTTTACTATTATACATTAAAAAAAATAACTCAATTTTATGTTGCAGAATAGACCACATACTGATCTGGTTAAAAGAGAAATGCATTGGTCTTACTGCCTGTCATTTATAAAAGTATTTAGAATTTACTATTCATTTTCAGTATTTTTATTTGCTTTGGTAAAAAAGCATCATGACCATAACCGCAGTACAGTATCTTGCATTTGATTTACGTACGAGAGTTTGATTTGGTGTGTACCATGTGGTACTCGTATTATGCTCCTCTGAAAGAACTCTGACGGAGACCATTGTATTGTGTTCATTATGCCAGCTTTGTGACTTCAAGAAGAAAAAACAGGTACCTGAATGTGAACAAGAAAAACAAAGGGTAGGAAAAGGAACAGGCAGAACAGATAAAGAATGAGTAGGATAAGTGAGTGCTTTACAAATGAAAGCAGATGTATGAAATTACAAGCTGTCGGATCAGCAACGGAAATGAAGATGATAAAGTGGTTCCCTACACAGATTATAATTATTCATTTTGCCCAGTCCTGCATCTTTCCCCCATAATCCTCTTGTTGAGGGAGGAAAGGTACAGGAGGATACGAGGCTTATTCACATGAAAGAAAAGAAGGAAAACATTTAAGTCTTTCTGTCTGCAAAACAGTCATTTATTTTGCCTTTTATTGATTAAAATAATTTTGTGTTTGCCATGATCCTTTCTGGTGTAGAGGCCTGATTAATTGAAAGTATTTGTTGCTACAGCTAAAGTTCTCAAAATAGTAAAGTTTGTTAAAAATTTATTTACAATTACTATTGTTGGAGGCTGTCTTTATGTTGCAGAGTGCAGGCATCATTAACAGGCATTGCTTTGACAGCTGTGGCAGATGGATTGCCTGGATTTAGATGGTGCAAAAGAAATGAAGTAGTTTACATAGACCTGCCTGAAAAGATGTCTTTAATAATTGCACTCATAATTAGATTGATTTGGGGAAAAAAAAAACAAAACAAAACAGAAGACAACAGCGACAAGCAAAGAACCGTAGAGTATACTTACAGAGATTCAGGTAAAGTCAAGCACAATAACATGCTGAAAATTTCCTCAATAAGTAAAAAATTCTAATGAAGTGAATGGTATATTTTTAAATACTTATGAAATTAAAATCTAACCGTTTCCCTTTTTCCATAACATTACGTAAGTAGTTTCTGATTTACAGGAAAACAAGGAGTTGTTGACATCGTTTTACATACGTGTGTGTATATATATAGATGTATGCGAGCATGGATGTGTACGTAAGAACAACAAAAGATATTTCAGCAAAGAATTGTCAGAGTGGGGGAAAGTTACCATAAAAGCAGGACCAAATGTAAAATTTCTCTCACCAATTATCATACTTAAATTTAGGTGCCTGCAGACAAGTGTCCAGTTCGCAGCGTAGGACAGGTTCTTCAGGCCCCACTGATTGTATTGCCCTGACCTCAGCTGACTCAGGCAGGCTTTAGGTGCACAGCTACAGAGATCTAAATTTAGGCATCTCTAAATCTGGAGCTAACATAAATGTTTATGACATAAAGTCAGTGGTAGGTTTAGCATTGTCCTTAATGATACTGGACCAAGAGTAATCATGAAGCTTGATTATGCAGTATCTTCTTTTACTCCGAGCACTGCTTGAATTCTAGGAGACTTAATGTGGGAGAAAACAGCTGAACCTGAACTGAAATGAATCTACTGAAAAAGGTTCTGGTTTAGAATAGCAAAATAAGATAGTAATATTTCACCCCTCTCTCTCTTTTTCTTTTTTTTTTTTTTAATTGTCATCGTAGTGATTTCAAGTAATTATCAGACCTGTTTGGGACTTCTGATGCATTATCCACCTATTGGAGACGTTCACTCCCTTATCGTAAGAGCACTTTTCCTCCGAGATCCAAAGGTGAGATGCTTGCTTTGGAAATACAGTGAATAAATCTCTGTAATAAAATGTTCTAAATACTATGACGTTAATAACAACCTACATTCTGGGGACTAAACTGTAGTTTCAAGTTTCTTTATCCCTAGCAAAAAGGCTGAGGGAAAGAGTTGGTAACCAAGAGCAGAATAAAAGTTTCTTTACTCTTTAAAGGATATTATCCTACTACTTTGCTAAAGTAATCCAGGAGCTCTGGTAACTGCAGATGTTTATGCTCTTTAGAATACTTTTGCTTGGTATTCTGCATGAACATCTTTCATAATAAGGTATACTTCCAAGGGAAACACTATTATTTTATATAATCTAGAAAGCTCGGTAGAAACTGTCATGCAATTTTGTGTGTAAGACCTTTTTTGTGAGATTTCTGCAGATTATTCAATTAATCCTTAAAGCACTACCTCCGCCCAATAGTTAATAGTTATGTGATGGTTTTCAATTAAAGAGTCTGCTGTTACAGGCTGAAAAGATTCACAGGAAAAAATTTATAAATTCGCTAATTTTATGTGACATATTACTAGCATACAGTTTCTGATATACTGAAAAAAAAATGAACGTCTTGCTGGTTTAGAATGGCGTGTGTATATGTGTGGCTATAATATACAGCAGATACCCACAGTATAGTGGATAAAGTGTTTGAGATAAAGCTGTATGCAGTAATCTTCACAGCATTCAGATCTTTGGCAGACAGCAGAATTTGTGCTGCTGGTTTTGAACTGCCTTTGTGTATGTCCCATTATTAGGCTGCCAGTGAAAAGTCTGATTTCCCTCATCTTCTTGATGCACGTCACCTTTGAAAGTGAAAAATTCATCACTTCTGCACTCTGACTGCCTTCTGCAAAATTTCATTCAGTACCAATGTTTACACTTCTGTGGATTAAGAAAAAAATTGTCTCTTTGTTTCTATATCAGTTTTTTGCAGAAATCTGCATCCTTACAACTGCTTTCTTCATTCCTCTCCAGCACAAAAGATTTCTTTCATGACGAGAAGTGTATCATCTTTTCAGTGTGAAAGAAAGTTTGTGATGTTAGATCTCAAGAATCTTTCTTAAGATTTCAGCGGCAGTCTCTGAAATTAGACTGCCCAGCATTTATTTATGTGCTCTTTTAGCTAAACAAGGTGGAAGTGTTTTTCAGAGAGATGGATACAGGGGGAGGAAAATTGTCCTAAGATACGAAACTAAATCCAAAATGTAATCTGTCATTTATTGAAGGTATATGTTAAAAGACAGAATAATTGCTAATTTTTTAGCTGTCCTCACAAGCATCCTAGGCAGTATATAAGATATCCTAGCAGCTGAAGAGGACAAAAATAAACCAGCAACTTCCCAGAAAATCAGCTTGATCCCTGTTCTGCTCCTTATGCTCTTGTCGAGGTTGTCAGGCTCATAAAAGCTCCGTGTGCTATTGAGTAACATTCTCAGGTGCGCCTTGAACACCTTACAGAAAAATACTGGATAGAGTTCCTACTGTGTCTTTCAGGTAGTTCTCCCTTTGCTCAGGTGAATGAGTACTTAAAGCTCTTTTACGCAAAGAGTGCTAGTTGTTTTGTCAATTGAAATATGATTAATCACAGTTGTTCCTCATTTCCGAGCTGTACTTACCTGCTTGGGAAATACTCTGAAGATCAGAAAGCTGGGATTTCCAGAGAATGAAGAGCCCCAAGGGACTTGCAGCCACCTCTCTTTTTACATTGGGTCTTTGGGTTGAGGCCGCATAAACAGATCTGGACTTCTTACAGTACGGAAGTTAAACTGTCCTAAAGGATCACTCTAAAAGAAAAAAAATTAGCTCCTTGCCTGAGAAAAATATCTTTTCAATTCTATGACTTGAGTACCTGTTTTTTATCTTTCCCTAGCTATGATTTTAAGCTTCACTTATGTGTCTTTCAGCATATGTTGGGCCAATCCAACATATTTCTAAAATGGAAGTCTTGTTATTTTGTAAGACCTGCACATAAAAGTTTTCCAGGTCTGTCAAAATTTTTCATTACACAGGATGAAAGAGAAGACTCAACAAGACATTATAGGTGCTGTAGGAGTCTAAAGTCAGTACACAGTTTATATACCAATATAAGTGGGAAAATTATGATACCTTTTTTTTTGTTTTGCTATCTGTGTAGAGATAATTCAGTTTGTATTTATTCCCTGAGCAGATAAAAGGAGATTGGAAGAAAAGGCAAAGAGATTTTAGTCAGTAACGAAACTTGTGATGATTAGCAAATTCAGTGCTTAATGATTTTTCTTCTTCCTTTGATGTTTTCCCGTGCATTTCTCTGTCACCAGCTTCTAGTTTCTAATGGGAAATCACATTTGGTTCAGTACAATTTAGATCTCCTGAGCCAGGGATGAGTTCTTCTGTGTGGCATTTCTTCCAAGATTGTGCTTGCCTTTTAATATGTGAAGTCAGGGAACTCTTCTGTGGGAGACCTGTTGCATGGTCCAGTGGCTTATTTCATTATTTGTTGAACAAAGCAAGAATGTTTAGTGTGGTTCCAAATATCTCTGCCCCTTGGAGCTTTAAATCTCAACCAGACAAGAAACGCAATTTAGAAATCATGGACAGGGACAAACAAGGATCTGCCTCTTCCAATTCTGTTAATATTTATTGTCTTTGGGGTTGTTTTTGCAGCTAGGTAAACGCCAAATAATCTCACTGAGGAGGAGTTGAGGAGTATTTGGACTAAGAGAGGTGGGCAATATGTACATAAAACTGAAAGGTTCTTAAGGAAGAACCCTGTCACAAACGGTGAGGTAGTTAAGATGGACCTGATACGGGCTTTCCATCCTTAACTTCCAGCTCTGGAAGTGATCTGGGTTTGCACATTTGATAACAACCGATATTTCTCCTGTTTCCTTGGTCTGACGTAACAGATATTGCCTCCTTACTTATTTGTCTGGTAGATTATCAGGAGAGCTGTGGCTTGATGAACCTGTCGCATTTTATTTGCTACTTTTCACTGTGGTCGTCACCAGGAGAGCAACCTAAAACATCAAAAGAAAGCTATGTTGGAAAGATGGGTGGCATTTTTTTCTGACAGATGGACAAATATAATTTCTTGACCTTTTGTGGAATCAAACATTAGCAGAAACCTTAGCGTTATCCAGTGATAACAACACCACAAAAATAATTAGCGGTTGCCATTAATCTAATGCTTGCAGCAACTCTCCTTTTGACTTAACAGACCCCACTTGGCAGTTGAGGTGAGACGACATTTTAGATTCCACATCCCTGATACATTCCAATGCCACAGAAGAGAAATATAGATCTCCGTAATAGCTGAAAACAAGTTAATGCACCTGTCCCTGGAGGGAGGCCAGAGAGATACTAATTTTACAGGCATGCGTGTGGATCAATGCAGAATAATTGTATTTCAGCCTTTTCTGCATTTGGCTAGCTCCAGTTCTTAGGAAAACGTACAATGGAAACCTCAAATCAGTGGTGTTGTCTTCGCAAAGGGTGATAAAGTTAACCTGCTTAGCACAGTATTTGTTTCACATTTCTAATCTTTGAACAGATAATTGCCTCAATTATTTATATGATAGTAACTTCTATGCACTTCTAGTCCTTCCGAATATAAAAGTGGAGCTTCTTATGGAAGAATGGGCTATTAAAAGTATGTATATGTGAAATGAGAAAATAAGGGAAGGATTTTGTGTGTATCCAAAAGCATTCAGTGAAGGTGTGTCTCTATGTATTTAACATCCTATGAGTGGCCAATTTTCTTCATTTTTTTCCTTATCAAAACCATTGAGCACTTTTAATTTTCAAAGCAAAGGCTGCGAAATTGAGAAATAGAGATACAGAGATAGGGCAGTGGAAGAATATAAAGTGATTAAAAAACATAGTTCTAACTAGAGTTGTTCAAATAAAAAAAAAATTAAAAAACCCAATTAGAAACAAAAGTCATAGAAAATGTGAACATATTGTGTTCCTTAAATAACCAGATGTTCTTTCCTTCCTGAAGGCAGCCAGGGCTAGGAATAAAAGGTTTAAAACTATTGTTTTAAGTTAACTGTGAATTTTGCAAATCTGTTTTCACCCTTTAGCAAATAAAATTCTAATACAGCAACATAAGCAAAGTAATTTTCATCTTTGGGTGTTCTTATTTGTATGTTGTTCTGTGCTGAAGTGTTAACCTTATCACAATGACTTATTAGAAAACTACAGCACTAGATAGAATATTATGGTTTTACATTGCATACTGAGAACCTGACAGCCATCCTTTGTCTAAAAGCTTACTGTATTTATTCTTAGTATTTTTTCTAAATTAAGTTTACTCTCAGGTATTTTAACATGGTGAGTTACACTATTTGTTGAGCCAAGCTAGTTAGGACCTTAATTGAAGGGAGATACCTTTTATCATAAGCCATCGATTAAAAAAAAAAAAAAAAAAGAAAAAAGAAAGTGATTGTGCTTGGTTGATAGGAATTAATTTGTTAATTATGCTAATAATTGTCTAGTTACTGCTGCTGCTATTTTCTCAATGTTGTATTTTCAGCTATTTACTGACATTGAAAATGGTCTTATAATAATATTAAATTCTAACTAAATGCATGATGAAGTATACATGACATTTCAAAGAAGTCGTATTAGTTCTTCATGACTGAAATTACAGGGACTGCCAGAAAACTTAAGGAATAATGTATGGTCACGATCACTCATATAACGATTAGTCAGAGAAATCTGCATTCCAGCTTTTAACACTTTTCACAATCTGAGCAATAAGTGACAAGGGGAAAACACATTACTGGAATTTTGAACTCTTTGTACATTTATTTTCAGCTGAATTTTCTTCTTAAGTAGCTGCCACCGTCTCAGAGTTTTCTCCAAGCTAGTTTCATGTGCCTGAAAGGCTGTTCAGTTTCACTTTCTTCTTCTTCAGATAAATTCTTTTCTCTACACTCATTAACTGAGGTGCTGCTGCAGAGCTGCAACTGTCCTTTGAAAGCTGCCGTTATGTCAGTATTGTTTGTTTTGCTGTTTGTGGCAGGAGAAAAGCAGGTTTTGGGTTGTTTTGTTTGTTTGTTAGCATTGTGTGTGCAATCTGGCATTAATTACCTCTCTTTAATGACCAGATTGCAGCCAATCAGAAGTTGGGATCTGGCGGTGTTTGGGCATTAGCAGCTCATTAATTTGTACCTACACACAGAGGTACTGCTGGGGTGGGGGTCCGGTTTGTTAGAGGGGTACCAACACGGGGGAGGGGGGCCCTGAACAAACGTTTGCATTTTGCTTTTTTCTTTCTTTCTTTTTTTTTCCGATCATGAAGAATGTGACTGATTTTTCAGGAGATTTGCAATTATACATTAGGGATTTGGGTGCATGAATGGCAAGTATCAAGAAGCTGGGACAGTGGATATCCCAACACAGTATGAAATGGGATAATGGATATTCCAATGCAGAATGAGCTGGAGCTGGGATAATTGAGATCCCAACACAGCATGAGCTGGGATAATGGATATCCCAAAGCAGGATGAGCTGGGATAATGGATATCCCAACGCAGGATGAGCTAGAGCTGGGATAATGGATATCCCAACACAGGATGAGCTAGAGCCAAGATAATGGATATCCCAACACAGGATGAGCTGGAGCTGGGGTAATGGATATCCCAACGCAGGATGAGCTAGAGCCGGGATAATGGATATCCCAAAGCAGGATGAGCTGGGATAATGGATATCCCAACGCAGGATGAGCCAGAGCTGGGATAATGGATATCCCAGTGCAGGATGAGCTGGAGCTGGGGTAATGGATATCCCAACGCAGGATGAGCTGGCGGTACGAGTAAGGTCACCTACACTTTAAAGGAGAGTTGCCTTGAAAGGGAGTGTGGCTGATAAAGGAAACGAGGTTTTCCAGAAAAGCTACGTACATATCTCTTCATCTGGGAGGAAAGTAATTAGGGGAAACAAAAAATAAATACATTTACTTTCAGTGATTCACAGAGAACTTCTATTTGCCTTAATTTCTGAAGGATTAAGATCTTGGATGTTTAATGCAACATAGATAGATTTTTAGGAAGAAAAATGTGTCAGGATCCCCAAATTGACTTCTGGTTCTATAACCACATTCAATTCCTTGTAGTGAACCCAAGCATTTGATGGTCTAACTTTCCCCATTTGCAAATACAGTAAGGTTAAATGTAATTTAAACACCTCACTATGAATAAATCAATATTTTTTCTGTAACTGCATGCCATGCTTTTTAACATAGGCCTATACAACTAAGAATTGCATGTATTATATATGTTAAAGCCATGATATTAATGTTCTTTATGTTCATGTTCTTAAAATCAGAAACTTTTGCTTTTCAAGGAGTATGTTTAGTTTTAAGAATTATTGTTTTAAATATTGAGTTATTGTGTTTCATTAATAGAATAAGGTATGACAGGCAGCTGTGAGTTTAATGATAAATTACTTGGAATAACCATGTTGCCATAGTACCACATAAAAATAGTAAGTGTACCGTGAACTAAAAATCCTCTTCATTTCTGTACATTTGTTTCAAAACCTTCATTCCCAGTGCACCCATGCATTTTAAAGTATAAAAAGGCTATCTGGCCAATACTCATAGTGGAACAACTTTCTAATCTCTCCCAGTGTTAACTGCAACCTCCCTTGATATGTTAACCATTTAATTGATGCTCCATAAAATAGTCGTCTTCTTCATATCACAAGTAATATTTTCAGGAAAAAATCTTGGTCGATTAGTCATCCAGTCAAGACTTTGAATGAGAAATCTTTCAAAGTCCTTCTTGTTCCTCAGTATCATACATAACACAGTAGTCATCACTTGAAGGAGAAAGCTGATCTCTTAGATTGCCAATGATGGTACAGTTTCCAGTATCGCTGTCTTTAGTGTTGTATGCACGGGCCCGTTGGTTGATTAAGAACCCAGAAATATTGTATCAATGCAAGTTAAACAGCCATTAGACTAAAATGAATAGGAAAATGCTGGGAAATAATACAAAATAAAGCAAAGCTTCCTGAGCAGTGACACCTCTCCTGGTTAAGACAGAGCTGTGCCACAGATAAGGTGGTGCAGAAACAAAGGACTGCAGTCCACACCTGGCAGAAAGAGCAGAGTCCGGCAACTTGACTTCGTTGTTCTCATTGCCAGTCTTCTGTGACCTAGCGGGAGAGCTGCCGGCCTTGAGGGCGGTCAGGAGTTGGTGGCACGGCTTGTGATCTCTGGGTGGGTGGAGAGGTGCAGAGTCTTTCAGAGGTGACAGCTAAAGGAGAGTTAGGAACCGTTGTTTCTGCTTTCAACTAATAATAAAACCAGTATATAATAGTGCTGGATAGAACAGCAAGTAATGTATGCATTATTCAGTAAATAGGCAAGGCATCTACTTGCTGATCAGTCATTGGGCTAAGAATTGCAAACACGGGGGAAAAAAGTGCGTTTTGGAATTGCCACTTTGCAGATTTCTTAATTATGCCTTTTATCGAGGTGTCTTCCCTATTAATCAGAAGGCATGAGATGCAGCAACAGCATGTTCAGGCCAGAGGGGAAATTGGGGAAAATTTGGAAATAGGGAAGGAATTATTCTCCTGTGCTGATCAGCATTCACTTTAATATTGAGTGGGAATTCATAAATTCTGCCGTGTAAAGGGCAAGGGCTTTAGAGAGGCAAGATGGAAGAGAAGGTTCTTTTTGGAAGCTGAAACTTTAAACTGTTCTTTCTCTTTGAGCAAGTTGGTATCTTTAGCAGCAAAGTAAAAGCAATGCTGATTGTACACGATGCTAGAGCGAGAAGCTGAAGCACTTTAGGCTTTTAATTACTTTAGCTACCAATAAAACTTACTGCTTGTGAATTTCTTGGGGCTGTTTCTTTCAAATGATTGGTTTACTTCTATTTAAAAAGTCATCTAAAGCTACTGACCCTCTCCTAAAGAGTAATGGTGTTATTTATAAAATTACACTAATAAAATGCATTTAACAGTGTTAGAGTGAGGTGATTATGGTTGTTCTTGTGTGCAACCTGACAATTCAATTAATCACTTCTAGTTTGCAAGGTAGTTTATCAAAAGCAAGCGCCTAACGCACTTAAAGCACTTTGATTCTACCTAATCAAAAGTTCTCCGTATCATAACTTATTTATTTGACTAAAACTAGCATAACACAAACTGTGAGTTCTATAAAAATAGATTCACAACTTCTCAATAATGTATGAAAGATTAGCTACTGAATCATATCCAATCTATTATGATGGAATTTAAGTTCAGTCTCTTCTGATATAAATGTAGATATACTGCTGGTGTATTGACATTTTATAGTAAATATTAATGTATTAATTGCTGTATACAAAGCTATTTGAGTACATTCGTGTTGGGGAACACTTCTCTGAAAGAGCAATATACTTTCAAGGTACAAGTGGGAATGGTACATTTTACCCTTTGCTGTAACTTTTTATGGAAAATTAGGTTTGGCGATGTGAGGTGGGACTGTGGCCTTTATCTTTTTAAGGAGCAATAGTGGTCAAAATAGCTCTGCGGTATCCTGGTTGCTGGAAACTTAAAATGAGAGGTGTTGCTTGTCCTGCAGCACCAGGGCCTTCGCTTCTCTCGGTGCTTCAGAGGAAGAGTTGGATGTCACACTCCTTTTGCTGGGTGTGTGCATTGGGCTCTCTGCAAGAGCATTTTTCACTCCCGTAGGGCCCTTTTTCAAGTGTTTTATGTAGCACATGATGTGAGGTGGGACTGTTATTCTGTTTCTTTTCCTCGTAGCAGAAATAACCAAATAGTACCTTAGAACGTTCTTGGTTTTCCCCGAAATGTGAGATTTGTGTACGAGCGTGTATCTGGAGAAGCTATAATGCTGTAAGTGTGGTTGTAAGGGTTTTCTCACTGTAAGCTTCGGGTAACTGCGTTACTCACAAAGCCGTCAGTGAGTTATGCAGGTTGTCCAAAACGAGTGCCAATAAAACCATAATGTGGTAGCTTTTCTGTACATAAAGATGTCATATTTTAAATCTCATAATTTGGAGCATTCCAGGCTTTAAAGCGAGGCTTGCTGTGTGTTCCCTTCGAAAGCCTGGATCTTTCCTCCACAATGTTGTAAAACTCCTGTTCCTAACCGCGCGGGGCTGCAAGATGCCAGAGCATAAATCTGTCACGGGGTAGGGCTGAACACTGTCAGATTTATACCTCACTATTTAGTTAATTTACTTCCTAAAACCAAGGGTTCAGCTGAAAAATAGGCGACTAAATTAAGAGGCAGATTTAAAAGGTACTTAAGCGATTCTGTTGATGCAAGATGGGGATTTTACACAGGTTATGAACTTGAACGCTGGCAGGTCGGAGTCTTTTTGTCTGGAATATCAATAAAAGCTGATTTGGTAGGATTTGATCTACCTGTTAAAACGCAATACGCTGTAAAACTATAAATGAAAAGAAAAAAAAAAGAAACAAGAAAGAAAGAAAAAAAAAAAAGCTTTCCAATCAGTTAGGACAAGAAGTCAAAATATACAACTAGCAATTTCTTTCAGTCAAGTCACTGAAGCATTTTTAAATCTCACTTGTCGTTTTTTGCAGTTCTTCATCTCTTGTCATAGAATGCCCATGTGAGAGAAAGCATGTGTGTATGAAGTTAAAAACAGACCATAACGCATGGTATTTAAAATATCTTCCTGGTATCTGAAATTTCTAGTTGCCAGGGGAATGGAGGGTTGTCACGTAACAAAACTGGAGATAATTTATTTCAGCTTGATCGGAGTTCAGGGGTTTCTTCCTGCCTTGACCCAATTAGCTGAATTTCTTTCCTTTTCAATTTTTTTTTTCTGGGAATTGTTGTTGTTGTGGGGGGAAAAAACACTCCCTAATTTTTGTTAGAAATTATTAAATGTGATAGTTCTTCATGCTCTTACTGCGTTGTAAAGAACAAGTTCTGCAACTGAGACCCACAGCATCTTTCTGAAAAATGTAAACAGGAAGCATTATTCCCAGTTTGAGGATTATGGTGTTCTTTGCCAAGGCCATTATTAGTGCACGGATCTCCTGACTCCTGTGATTAAAGGAACTTTGTTATTAGTTCTGTGCAGGATCCTTTTCGTGTTGTGCTGCTTTCATACACAGGGTCTGTGTATGATAGTCTGCGTCTATCATGCTTTGGAACACGGTGCTTTGGAAGAGATTTTGCTATTGGCCTTGAACCACTGTAAAATAGGCAATAGCACATGATGTCCTCTAGTGTCTCACTGGGTTGGTTTTTTTTTCTGATTAGTAAATATTTAACTCAGTGGTTCGTAGGTGGATGGAATACCTTTGGTGCTGCAGCAGATTGAGTGTTCTGCAGAAGGTGTAAGTAGGGAGGAGGAAAATTAGAAGGTGAAAGGAAAGTTTTGTTTGAGGAGTGGTATTTACTTTGGGTGCTCTAGAGTTTGGGCTGGGTTGGTTGTTTAGTATACAAAATATTTTGGTGTGTTTACTTAATGTTAAGCCATTGCTTATACTGTCTAAGTCTGGTCATAGAGTGGAGACAGCTGCTTGGATACCTGACAAAAGAATAGAAAGAGGAAAGGTGAAGTTCTCGCTGCAGCTAGGCTATTAGGTAATCGTCAGTATGCACTTCATATTAATTATTAGTGCCTAACTGGAGAAACTGGATTTCTCATCCACATCTGAGCTGCTGTATTTCAGCTCTGTTCCCAGTCCAAATATTTGCCATGTTTGGATCACCTTTGCATAGAAAGAAATGAAAGGAAAAGAAATAGCATTTTAATACCCAAAGAAAAAGTTTTAGACTGTACAAGACTTACGAAAAAATCCAAAAATGACCTGTTGGCTAAAGAGGGGAAAAACGGAGCAAACTGGCTCCTTAAAAATATTTAAATAAAAAGAACAACTCTGCATCATAATCTTTCTCTTTTTTTATGTATGTTTAGTTCAGTCTGTTCTTTGGCTTAGGTTTAAAATATTATTAGTTTAGAAAAAAAGATAAATGTTTCGCAGCATTTGTTTAATCTCTTGAAAAAACCCTAGTTAAAAGAAAATCCCGTTTGGCACTAGAGAGATGATTATTTTGGTGAGCCTATTGCTGCCCGTACGTATCATTCACTGCTGCTGGTTTGCTTGTTTTTTTTCTCTGTTGCATTTAGGTTATCTAGTTTCAGATACAATCTATTAAGTGGCGTATTTTTCAGTAGCTGAGGTTTTCCCACCTGTCTACCCGAAAACACCTGCAACATATGTTTGTGTAACCCTGCAATGCTTTGTGGTTTGGGCCTTGAGAAATTCCCCCAGAGCTTTTTGCTTATAAACAGCTGAGCAATTCATTTCTCTAATGACGAGTGCTTTTCCCTTGGCATCGAGGCAATAGCATGTTCGCTAAAATAAGTCTCATTTTTCATCAGACATATTGAAAATCTTTTTTCATTGTTGTCTCTTATTCTGAACCTTCAGATTTTGCACGGGGTTGTATTTGGGTTTTGGGCTTTTTTTTTCTGTTACTAATACTAAAGGGGGGGGGAAGGGAAACACCTCAAGAAAGAAGAAGAAAAGAGTGTTGTGCAGATTCCTCCGCCTGCACCTGAGTGTAAACTTTTACAAATAATGTTTATTCAGATGGTGAAACGTTACACTGAGGCAGCAACCTGGGTTTCCTGGTATGTTGTGCAGCAGTCTGCCTGTGACTTCTGTCACACACAAGTGTGCTCTGCCGTATCGTATCAGCTCCTTGGGTAATGTGACGCGGTACGTCTCCGGCGGAGAGGGAGGAAAAGGGTTACGCTAGGGAATGTGAGCACATGGAGCATGATCTTTAACTGGTGGGGATTGCTTTTCAGAGGTTTATGCAAGTTTAGGGAATCTCTGCTGTGTTCGGTGTGGCTCCGACCACAGCCTCAGCCCCTCGCCTAGGAAGAGAGCAGGCGTGGGTAGAACTGAGCTCGTCCCCGTGTCCCTGGAGGAGAATAACGCCAAATAAAACGTCCCCACAAACGTCCTGCCAGCTGCGGGAATTGGAGTGGTGGGCCCGGTGGTGATGGGGAGCAGAAGCAGGAGGGCAGGGGCCGGGACTTCAGCAGTCAGTTGAAGGGAGGGGGGGCATCTTTAGGCAGGCAAGGGCTCAGAGGCAGGAGTACCTCAGAGATCTCTGGAACATTTTAGGGCATCTCTTCCCTTTGGGCGGTGGCTACACATTTTGAAGAGGCAAAGTCCAAAATCGCATCAATTTCTACGTGTGCTTCTATATCTGAATTTCGTACGTTGTCCTTTTAAAAATATAAATCAGGCTTTTTCTACCAGTTGAAGTTAAACTCAATCTAGCTAAAAATTAAGATTAGAAGAATTATAAAACCAGCAGACTACTCCAGCAGCATGGGTGTGGGGAAGTGGGATTTCTACTATCGGCACAGGCAGCTTTTTCTCTCTGATTTCTGCACTCCTTTTCCTTAGAAGGGGAAAAACATGAATGTGTTAATCTGTATAATGCCCTTACACAATTTCTTAGGGAGATTCAACAAGCCACTAATTTGAAGGATTGATTTCTCTATCATTTTAAGAGCATTTTTATCCTTTAAGAAAAATTATTTTATCTGAGATGCTAGTCAAAATACTTACATAAATTGAAAAAGGACAATCTTTACTCACTTAAGGAATTAAAAATGTGAATAGGATCATTCTAAATTGCACTGTGTGGGGAAAAAAATGTAGTTGTGAATATTTTAGACAATGAGGTTACATTTTGCTGTAAATAAATTTGTTTAGTTTTCTGCCCTAATATATGGAATGCAATATAGGGGATAGCTGAGATTGGCTGCTTAGAGAGAAGAGTTGGTTTAAAATTGATAAGGAAGAGACACTAATTGTGTAGGTTTTCCTTTCTGCTGCTTGTATTTAAAAAGTGAAACTTAAAGGACTTCTTCACAATGACATAAAGGTCTTCATAAAACCATATTTTTTGCTGTCTGAAGTGTAGTTTTCAGAAGTATTTAAAATTTCTGTGGGAATACTTCACAGATACTTGTCTGCTAACACATGTATCAGCAGCGGTTTTTTGAATAAAGGAATTTTCCAAAAGGATATCTCTGTATTGTTACACAAGGAGTTGCAGCAGTAACCCTCGGTATTTACTGTCTTGCATTTCTAATGTTTTTTCAACAGCATTTTTTTCTGATGGCGTTTTTTCTTCACTGCATCTAATAGTACTTTAAACCGCTTCTTCCTTTGATACCTTAAACCTCATAGGAATTTAAATAGGCCCCTGTGAAAGTAATGCTTTAGCCTCATTCATATGTTCGAGTTAGATCATTATTCCTATTAATGGCTTTAAGTGCTTAGATAGTAGATCAGCCTTTCCTGTCTTGCATTGCTTGTCAGTTCTGCATAAATATGTTTCAAGAAACAGTTCCACATGATCTTTTCCCTTTTCTTTTTTTTTTTTAATTCAGAAGCAATATGTAATAATCTTTTTTTTTTTATTTATTGGGTGTTTTTTTTCATTTCATTTATTTCATTGGTTTTGCTAAATTTAAAATACATACTGAGTTACCGGAAACAAACTGCAAAACTGACTAGCATCTGGTAGCGTGATTTTTGCAAAGGGCTGCCTTATGACTTCGAAGTGCCCATTACTTTAACCATACTACTCTTCTACCTTGTTGAAATGGTCATCATGATACATAAAGAAAAAAGTTATTTAATTAATGGGAGAAAAGTTACATTATTTGATGACTCGCATAGCAGTTGCAGAACCATCAGTTATCCTCATCACGTCAGTTTGGATTTGATTATCATAGAAATGCATTGAATTACCAAACTAGAGCAATAGTAACTAAAGCTGATTCATTGTTATTGCTGTCAGTTGATGAGGACTGACTTACAAGCCATACGAATGGGTAGAGTTATGCAAATATTGTTTTTATAACAGGAGAAGAAAAACGTACAGCGGCCATTACAATGTGGGTGGTAGGATAGATGAGGATTTTTTTAATGCTTGTCTAATAGCTTTTAGTTGTTGTTTCATTTTTTAATGAACATTACAAACAGGATATATTTTAAAACTGTTTAATGTGTTTCCAAAGAAACAAAACAAGGCGTTTCATACAAGATTAAGTCTGACTGTGTGAAATGATCTGGAAATTCCCAGCCTTAAATTTGACCCCAGAAATCATCCTGGCCTTTGGTATCTACCACCTCTTCAACTCTTCCTCTCTCCTTTTGTGCCTGTGCAATATTTTCATCTTTAAAATGCAACTCCTATGTCCTCCTCCAAAAATAAGAAGGTTTCCAAGAAAAGAGTTATCTGCAATTATATGGAAAATGAGAGAATGGAGTATGGATACTCCAGTGTGTAATGAAATCATGAAGGCAAATACCCAACATGTGAAACTGAAACAGGTGAAGACTGACTCTGTCAAAAATATAGTGTACTTTCACCAGCGAACAACTGTTTCTGAAAGGTCACTGTGTAGTTCATTAAAACTATATTTACTACTAGCAGGACTTGCAAAGGCATATCGGAAAATAAGGCAACAGCCTATGAATGAATAAACCTTTAAAGCAAATATTTGGAAAGTATTTAGATCTGTTTTATACAATATATCTGATCATTCTGCAGAAATGTACCGTTTTACTTTTTTCTTACACTAGAAATTATTTACTTGAAACCATTTATCTTCTAAATTTTATATATACGTAAAAAAGATCCTCTCTGTAGCTCTCTGTTATTTTTATTTCATCCATATATGATTTTTTAAACTTCAACTTTACATAATTTGTTTTGTTTGTTTTCAAACAATGTCCTTCAGGATGCATTGCTTTAATCAAGATACATTATGCGTACGCTGAAGTCTACGATTAGTCAATGTTCGGTGGATAAGCAGATCCAAAAAGGATGATTGCAGAACTACTGAAGGCAGCGTGCTTCCGCTAGGTAGCTTCATTGTGGCAGAGGTGGAAACTAAAAAGTGGTTTCTGGTTTCGGTATTAATTATATACATTTTATTATAGGAGAACAGTTCTTTATTCGTGCCTTCTGTTCTGAGCAGGGTGAAATTTGGAGAGAAAAAAGGCTCCGTGTGCCACCTAGTGGCAGAGTTTAGGTTGTCTCGCCAAATTTTAATTCTTCACTTAAGTGAAGAACGCTGCTAGTGATGCATTCAGTTCAAAATGTTAGCTGTAGTTCCTCCTTACAATTGCCATTTTCTTTAAAAACATATCACTTTAGCTTGGAGGTGGTAAAATTGTATACCTGGGTTGAAGGAAGAAATCAGATCGGTATCTGAACTTTTCCAAGAATTACTGATTTAGTTACCCCATTGCTGCGTGAGGGAACGCTAATTTCTGTGAGCATGGGGTGGACTTACTGGTAATGCTTGGTATTATTTTAAGTATTTTAAGTAACTGGCATTACTGTCTTTAGAAACCAGGAAATCCTAGGAAAAGAAATTATTCTTGAAATTTCTGTTCTTCGTTAATGGAAATACTTCTTGTCTCTGCTTTAAATCTCAGAAAATTCCAATAAGGTATTCTTTTTTAAAAATATGTAAATTTTTTTCGTAATTTTTTTTTTTTTAGAGAAATCCAAGACCAGTGACTCACCAATTCCAACAAAATTTAGATTATTACAAAGCACGTGGAGCAGATTTGATGAACAAAACCCGGTAAGCTATTTCTGAATATGCGTTCACTGAACTAAGGCCTTACAGAAACAAAATGTTTCAGCAGTCACTTTTATCCCGAACAGGAATTACATAAGCAGCAGTAGATGCGCATGTGTTTATTTCATGACGTTTATTTTTAATTTTTACCTTGCCTATTATTACATGAAAAATGAAAGGTTTACAGATAGTGTTGTAAGGAGCTTGCTGGCATTTTTTTAAGGCTAAGGACATTTTTTTCGTAATTTGTGTCTATGATTCTATGATTCTACTAAAAGCAGGGGGAAAATGTTGCCAATGTGAATTCTGTAGCCGAACTACTTCTGATAATGTGTCTAATCGCAATCTGGAGTATGTGAAAGTGAAATCAAATTAATGAGTATTCAGTTTGAAGAAATTGTTATTAAACCTTTTTCCAGCGTTCTCCCCTTGTTTTAGAAGTGGTTTGTATGTGTATGGGTGATTTTATCTGGTGGTCACAGGTAGAGGTGCCCGTGCCCCGACTGGGTGGCCACGACGTGGGTGCCGATTGCTGGTGGCCTTTGGCTGCTGGTGGCCACGGGGCGCAACGCAATGCCTTGCTTCATTTCGCAGCGTCACAGGCAGTTTCTTGGATTGCACGTGGCCGTGGCCATATACTGTGCCTGCTGATTCCTAGGAACTTGCTGGCTTTCAGACGTCTGCACCTCTGTGAAATTCTGTTTAAATCATGTGCACGGAAACTTAGCTAAAATTAAAATGGAATGGATTAAAAAGATCTTAAAAATGGAGAAAGAAGCAGAAAGTAAAGCTGAGTAGAGTGACTGCAAAAGCATCTTTTTTATTTTTAAAGCCAGACTTGAAAGTTGAGGAAGGGTGTCAAAAATTACTGCAGTCTTTTGCATTTTTTAATGTTTTTACTTGTTTATGCCTTTAAAAAATCATCTGAAGAGTTGCCTAAACTTGAGAAATGTTATTTGAAAATTTCAAAAGAAACATTTCAAGGATTTAAAAAAAAAAAAGAATGAATCATAAAGTCCAAAGAAGAATTGCATTTGTTGGAAACCTAAATTCTAAGGAAATAAATGTCCATTCAATCTATGTAGGAATATATATATATTTTTACAGGGTAGACATCAAAAGAGAGGAGAAATTGTTTAAAATAGTTCGGATAGAAGAATAACTGGGATAAATTTATCTCAATATAGGAACATTTAGAGTAGGTCAAATGTGGTAAATCTGTTCAAGATTAGACTAAAGAGAGAACTGAAAGATGTAACATTAGGAAATGTTTCTGCAGTCAGCAGAGAGATGGATTAGATCAGCTACCAGGTCTTTTTCATCTTTAATTCCTCAGGCTCAATGATATATTTAAAATATCTTGGCAAATCTCTAATAGTTATTGCTTATTTTATCATATAGAAATCTTTTTAATCCATCATATTCATCTATTTGTCTCTCATCTCTCATAATGGCTACTTACTGAAGAGAGAAATGCCTTTGAATAAGGCTTGCTTAAAACAAAACATTTTCATCTTAGCAGAAAACTGCAGAGATTGAATCATCTTCCTACTGCTAGTTTAAAAATACGCTATTCACAGTCAAGGTCAATGATGCTTATTGTGATGAAACAAAATTGTTTGCTTCATAGATGGAATTCACGTCTCCTTGATACTCATGTTTTTAAACTGATGCCTTACTTTTAAATGCATCTGCTGATAACTCTACAACTTAATCAATCAGCATTTTTCTTGTGATTGTTGTGCATGTCTGGTACATTTAGATGGCTAAAATGTAGACATTGTGTTTAATGGCTGTAATCATCCTTTGCGTTAATATGTCAGACGTCTAAATAAGAAATAA
The DNA here is from genome assembly GCA_013399095.1 of Psophia crepitans. NCBI lineage: Eukaryota > Metazoa > Chordata > Aves > Gruiformes > Psophiidae > Psophia > Psophia crepitans. The sequence goes on along the minus strand of VWZZ01003788.1, from coordinate 574,531 downwards.
ATAAGAAATACATAGTTCTTATTTTCCTGAACTTCAGCTCAGTTTTCACGTTCCTCCTCCAGAGATCTAGCACCTCGCTATTGTTCATTTTCTGAAGCTGTGATTCAGAGAAATTGCACAATGATTTTTACTACAGAATGCGTTCTTTAAGACCACCTCTTGACAAGAAGTTTAGATAACATCATTATTTTTCATGTATGTGTATGTGTTCTGAGCTGATGATTAGCAGTGTCAGTTCATAGCAGAGCCAGATCACACATAGGTATTAGCAGCTGTGATAACTATACTTTCTAGATCTTAAATAACTATAAAACATTATTGCACGTTATTGTCAAAAACATTTTTTTAAAATCAGATTTCGGACATAATGGCTTAGAGAAGATTTTTCATGTTTATTGCTCCTGTAAAATGAAGTTTCTCAAAAAGTCTCTTTCCAACCCTTCAAAAAATGCAGGAAAACTAATACTTTAATAAAACATATAAAATAAAATATAGTTAAAAAAAAGAAACAAGAAGGAAACAAGCTGGTGGACGTAAATACACAAGCTTCTGTATAAGCTTTGTCTCCTGTCTCTGTGGACCATCATGATTCCAATGATGCAGTTAGCTCAAAGCAGCCAGTGGCTTTGTTGCTTGGGTAGCTTGTCAGAGAAAAAGGTTTACTTCCACCAAATGTCATTTTTTGTGCAAAGTCAAGGGTTTTTTTAGTGATCACAAAGGTTTTAGACCTAGAGACAACACAAACCTAGGACTCAACGTGCAAGCCATTTCCTTCTTTCTGAGGTGATGTTTCAGGTGAGTGAGTGATATATGCCATTCCAATCTTGGTGATTAGTTTCAGTAGACTGAGGAGAAAAATATGCCAAATATACTAAAGTTTGGATTCTGAATCTCAACCAAGTTATTACTGATATGCCCACTGAAATCAGTGATTTAATTAGATTCATCGCAAACTGTCAGTAACTGATATCTGCTAAGCCAGCATTGGACTTTTCTTCTTCCACCTTCAAAGCTACAGTCTTCATTTTCTTTCTGGAATGGAGAAGACATTAAATAAAAATCCCTGTGCTGACTCCGCTGATGCCACATAGTTGTGATGGAATAGGAAAAAACATCCCTTTTTTTTGCCTTAAGTGTCTCTGCAGTACCTTGGGGAACTGATTAATAACTGAATCTGCGAGGTAGTAGCAGAGTAAAATTCAATAGTAATAAGCATTGTACGTTGTCCTCTTCCTTAAAATCATTAGGACCAATTGAGTTTGCTTTTGAAACTATTTGGGACTCCTGCAGGAGTACTTTATAGTTCTGAAGATGCTGTCTTTGTAGTGTCTTTGTCAGTCATTTTCAGGTGGCTACAGAAGGACTTTTTGTGGTATCGACAGCAATCAATAAAATGGGGAGACACAGAAACATCCTGTAATCGTTATTCAGCAATCATTCCTTTCCAGCTTCCCTAAATTGGGAAGCAGCACATTGTCCCTGTCTCTGCGCTGCTGTTACTCCTAAAAAATGCTGTGTGCTGTCTTTCTTCACCACCAGTATACGGCAGGAGGGCCCCATACAGCTTGGGGCTCTCTCTCATGAGTGTGCAGGCTCACATACTTTCTTCTGCTTTCTCTCATTTTAACCGTACCTATTCTGAGTCAAAACAACTCAGCTGTTGTTATTTTCTGGATATGCTCTATATGTCCATGAGTGTTTTTATTGTGCATTCTAAAAAAAACATATCTGGAGAACAAATAGGGAGATGATACGAAAAGCAAAGCAAATTACTTTTCCAGGTGCCTGCACAAGTCACCCATATCAATTAATTTGTAATTTATTTTTAGTTAGATTTCCCCAAAACATTAATGATTGTATTGTTTTTAATTAAATGTAGTTCTTCAAATTTTTTAAAGACAGCTATTTATGTCACTGAAGTACAAATCAGTAAAATAAAACCTCAGGAGTGGAAAGGTCTCTGTGGTTGTGATAGTTTTCTGTGAAGGTTATTTCAAGCATTAATTATATAAAACAGGAAAATATTGCATGAATAAATAGGAATGGCTTTGCGGATCTCTGTGTTATGTGAACACTTCTACTGGGAATTAGAAGCTTCTTTCCCTCTTTATTTTAGGCAGATTAAATGGTTCGACAGTTTCCTCCTTCTTAATGTTGCGTATAACTGAAGTGAATTAAATAGCCACTGTAGTTAAAAATAAAAAGTGACAATGATAAGGGTCGTGATGCCGTATATGTGTTATATCCTGAAGCCATTCTTCAGCCAAAATCACATTTGAAATGAGGATTGCCATTAAAAAGCACTTGGTTTGAAATGGCTGGTCTGGGCAGAAGGTGAAGTAAGAGCAAAAGACATCTAGCTCTGCCAACCTAAAAATACAGTCTGATGTTAGTTTTGCTTGTTGAAAGAAATGTTTGGGTTTGAGTTATTTTAAACATTGAAGAGAATTTAATTTAGGAGAAGTAAATATTAAAGCAGTCTTTGATTCACAAAAGTGCAAAAAGTCAGTACTAGGAAGTTTTCGATGCTTTAGAGCCTGGTTTGGTTTTTGTCACTCTCTTTTTTTTTTCCATTTAAAAAGGCAAATTAAGAAAATTGGTGCAAACTTGCTTTGTTTGGGGTTAGTTTGCATTTTTCAGGAAGAAAGGGACAAAAAAATTTGTCCACTACTGGGTGGGAAAGACTTGCACACAGGCAGTCCCCATGGTTCCAGTGTGACTCCGGTAAAACACCCTCTTCCTGGTGTTCAAATCTTCCCCCCGTTTTTGGAGAACAGTGCGTGCATTGCTGTGTCTGTCCAAACTGTTGGCAAGGATGTGATGATTTCTCCCCTTCTTTTTTCAGCGCCAGCGCGAAGGCTGCCCCACTGAACATTAACAAAGTCTCCAACAGCTTACTGAATTTTGGCCGAAAGCTCATTGCTCCGGCTATGGCTTCAGGCGGGGCTGTGGGTGCTCCCGCCGGCGGGAGCAGCTTTCCTCCCCCTGCAATGCCCATCAGAAGCTCAGTGGAGACCCCCCAGCACCAGCACCACCACCAGCAGGCACAGCAGCAGAGGATGATGAAGTCCGAAAGCATGCCGGTTCAGCTGGGCAAAGGTAAAGGCGAAACCCGTGGCAGTGCCGCGACAGAGGGAAGGTTTGTCGTACACCTTAAGGACTGAAGAATGCCTTTTAGTGATACTGTGTTGATGGGGACATATTTGGAGGAAACAGAAAAAACCCCAGGATTTTGTCATGCAGGACGTTCATGCTAAGTACAACAGCATGTTTGCAATGTAGTACAGAATTCGATGTCATCTCCAGAATGTACAAATACTATAGGAAGTTTTGAAGCTTTAAAAAAACATTAACCAGAAATTACAAAAGACATACCAACAAACTGCATCATTACCATGAATAGGAGCCAATTAACTTTTTAGTCTTTTAAATGCAACATACTTGTAAGACTAATTTCATGTAGGCTTTTTCAGGTTATTGGCACGAATCCCATGTGTAACAATATTAGCCAAATAGGAGTGAAGGAAGCTAGATCAATTGCAGAGTAATTCTTAATAAACGAAATCTTACTCCCTTTAGAATGTGTGGAGCTTATCTGAGAAGTATCTTAAACAGTAACATGTATTTGCCTCTTAATAATTTGTGATGGCCCTCAGCACTTCCTCTGTTTAGTAAATACTGCTGCTTTTTCTTGAGCCTTGTTTTTATATTTCTCAAGGACAGTTTATTCAAACAACAAAGCCACAAGCTGAGCTTCGGTAGCTGTTTCCCGTGCTCTGCCAGGCTCAAGGTGTGTTACTGCTGTTCACCTTCAAGCAGCCTATGGCATTATGTTCTTTGCAAGGAGTATGTAGGGTGGTACGGTACCTGCTGCTTCTAGCAACTCGTCCTAGGTGGTTGTAAGTTTCAGCACCAGTTTGGTGCTGGTTGCCCTGAACCATTATGTAGTATTGCATCATATTAGTCACCAGATTTGAAAGGGTGAGAGAAGGGAAATAACTCTTTGTAGCTGAAGTTGGTGTCCTGACCCATACGGTCCAAACTTACTTCTTTCACGATGAATCACATCCCCAGCAGACACTGCGGGAGCAGACTCCAGAGGCACGACCATTGTCTTGAGGTGGAGAGATGCAGGCACTTTTGAAAGGCCACCAAAGCTGCTTGGCAAAATCCAGATGTGCAGCTTCTCTCAGAATCCTAGAACAATCTCAGAAATGACTCCAGCAAGGGTTTTACAGTCCCCGATGCTGTGCAATGGCCTCATTTGGTTTCTAGGTACTATTGCCATGTATAGTCCTGTTTGAATCCTTGATGCAAATCCTGCTCACGTCACCTAAGTAGGAAGTAAAATTAAGAGTGAAACAAAATAAGTTCCACAATTTTAGACAGGCTCTTTTGTTTGCTTTTTAAAAGAAATTTTCTGTAGTTCCCTTATCACGTGCCTGGTTTTTTACCTTTTGGGTTGCAAAATGGTCCTCAGATAGTCACCTTCTTTTCCCTACTTAATATGAAAAAATTGTAAAATTAAGCAACTTCTATAGGTGGAATCGATTGTAGCTGATTCTTGATCTAGCTGGTCAAGGATGACCCTGTTTACACTAGTATGTGCCAACGAACATGTTGCATCATCCAGAAATACACCTGATGCTTCCCATACAACAGTCAGAATACAAAACTAGTTATGTTTGGTCATTGCCATGTATAAACTGTGCACATATTTCTATATCAACTAGAATATGAAGATTTGATGAAGTTATCAAGAAATTATGCAAATTTATGATGCAGGGCACAACGCATTTTCGTGGTAAGAGGAAATAAAACATACTGTAATACTAAGGTACCTGCAGCTTCCTCTCACCCTATTCTGTCTACCCATTATTTGGTACAGCACTTGCAAAAGTAATCTAAAAGCAACAAAATGTAAATATACATTTTTTAATAGGTTGAGGTGACAGTGAGTTTTGTTTTATGTATTAGTGCCATGCTGCTTGTTCCAGACCTGTACAGGTATCAGTATATTCCCTACAGCTGGATAGAAATTGTGAATGATGGCCGCTAACCATGTTTGCAAGTGTTGCAATTTATATTTTTAAAGAGAAGTCTAAATGGTAGTGGAAATATGAAATCCCTTAGAGGCTGCCCAGTAAATTCTCTCTGAAGTAAGTTTAAATATAGGAACAGCTTAGTGAAAAAAAAAAAAAAACAACCCCACACCCTATTTGCAGTGATGCTGTGGCAGAGACAGGTTAAAATGACCCTTCTGAAGCATGATGCAGATACCTTTCTAAACAATGCAGCACGATCACCACCACGCCTTAAAAGTGAGAACAACTTCTCAACTTCTGTGCAAAAGGGCAGCGTTATCACCACCTCAAGAAAGTGCTGTACAGCATCTCCAGTGAATGAGGGCACTCCCCACAGCTCTCAGGAGTTGTGGATCCTGCTATCCCAGGCACTAGGGTTTCGGATTTGGGATATATCCATACCTGCAGAAGCTCTCATTCCACTCCTGCTGTTTGTGCTGGACTTCTAAAGTGCTGTTTTACCCTCTGCACTGCTTTTTGTAAACTCTGGATTCTGCTCTAGCTTTAGAGTATCTGGAAACTACTTGGTGTGGTCTCTGGCTATAAGACTCCTAACCTATTGACGAGCTGTCAGTAATTGTCTCATGTTCCTGCTCTTCGCTGTGTTTTCAGCTCCTGAAGCCTCGTGGAGCTTGGTTATTTAGCCGAGATAGGCAAAAGCACGAATTTAGGGTTTAAATGGATAGACGTTTGCACTTCCAGTCGATCTAACGCTCACCGGAACTGAGCTGGACAGTGTAACAGACTGAAGTGCTGTAAATCTGACAGGCATAAAGACAGTAAAGGAAGTTATCAATTTTTCTTGTATTACATTAGTCCTTTCAGGTTTTGAATGCTCAAGTACTCCTGATAATTTAAATTAATATGTAGAGGGTTCTAAGTTTGAAGAGATTAAATTAATTGCCTGATCTACTTTTTTTATATTAAGCGTGAAGAAGTCCTTGGTAACAAAATATCTCGCAGGACTGGGAACATAATCCTATCGCAGGTTTGACGGGTCTGTTTAGATAGTTACCACAAACCAGCAGCAGAGACGGGTGCCATTTGTGCTGTCACCTCCGGGGCAGCTTGTGCTGTGCTCTACGTGAGGGATGGTTGGTCTGCATAATCAATAGTAACTGTTTCTCACTCCAGAGTTCTGGTGCTTGCTGAGTTTCTTTAAGAAAAAAATGCATATAATTTAGATAATGTAAACAAGAAAAACAAGAAACTAATATTTAAAAAAACATAATTGCAAGCCTGTAATTCCAGACGAGTTTTCAACATCACAAATCACAGTTGTATGAAGTATACAGGCCCTTAATTGGAAATTCACTTCCTCCTAATAATGTACTAATCCCATTCAGCCTGTCCTCAGTACAGAAGAAGATGGGATATCATTACTGCTTACTTATGCAAGGTATTCTGCTAATAGAAAAGGGATTAAAATATTCTCTTTATTCTACACAGTGAGGGTAGTCATTGGCACAAATTTTAAATTCAGATCATGAGTTCATTGGATTGTCAGTTGAGTTTGTTGTCTTGAAAGACAAAAATATTGATAATGAAAAAGTCTGGGGAAAAAAAAAAATGTTGACTTTTGTGTTCCACTGGATTCATGAAAGTTTAGAAACTTTTTGATTACCAAATGCCAGCATTGTGCCAGAAAAAAAAGCATTTGTCTTTCACTTCTTCCCTGATAGTTCCCGGTACAGTTTTCCTTCTAGGTCCTTCCACACTGAAACCCCAAAGGCTTTTTGGGAATACGGTTTTATCACAAGAACACGTAAGAAGACCAGTTTGAAGATGAAGTTCTGCCAAAACTGTGATCGGCTATTTAAAGAGTTTCCAGACTACTGTTTGTTTTTCTGACTTGATACTTCTGCGGTATTTGTTATAGTATGAACAGAATTTCCACAGTCACCAAATAGGCCCTAAAGAAATGATCTCCATATTGAGAATTATTTATGAACTGTGTCTGGAAAATAAGTATGCTTTTTCAGAAGGAAAAAGAAGTTGTCCTTTTTGATAGCAGAACTGAACAAAAATGAAAGAAATAAACCACAGATTAACAAATTCTTTTTTTCTATTTTTTAAAAAATATAAATACATGTATTCTTAGGTAACTATGAAATTTTGCTGACAGTAAGAATATGATGCTCCCAAGCTAGCAGGATGACACTGTCCGTGTAAAGTACCAGAAAGAAAATGTTTTTGATTGTTTGTTTTAGTCCAGATTTTAATATAATCAGTCTCCTAAAAACACTGCTTTATGGCACGTGTCTGAATGCAGCATATAATGCCCTGACAACTAAAACTTCCCATTTAGGTTTTTTTCCTGCTCTTACGATATGGTTTGTGTCCGAAGCAGGCTCTTCCAGCTAAAAACCCCAAAGCTGCAGCTCTGTACTCCAGCGCATCGCGTTTGCTCAGGAGACCTTCTAACGCTGTCGTTTGTTCACCAGGCGAGGCAGGCGCAGGCAGCGGTGCTGCAGGCAGCGGTGCTGCAGGCAGCGACGCTGGGCCGCCGGGCCCTGCGCAGCATCCCCCTGCCCTCCCAGGTACGGCTGCTGCAGCCACGGCGGATCCTTCTGTGCCTGCAAGCGTTACCCTCCGGCTGCCCAGCCACCCCCTCCCCGCGGGTTGTTCCATGCGTGGCATCTCCATTCACTGCCGTTGTCCATCCGCCGAGCGGCACTGTTGTGTAGAGAGAAAAAAGCAGCTTCGCTTCATCGCGCCCGGACTGTGCTGTGTGTGGCCCTTCGGGTACATTCGCTGTGTCCCAGCATCCGTCTTCGTTACAAACGTGTGTGTGTGCCTTGTCCTCTGCAGTCCATCTCACAATTTGTCATGTGGGGCGATCCGACCATCAGCGTGTCTTTTAGTTGCGTTCCTTCCCTGTTGTTACATTTGAGGCAGGTATTTTGGGCTGAACATCTGCTTTAATGCGCTTGGCTGAAGAGGAGCTTACCTGCCTCAGCCTGAAAACATAAGCATCGTGTGAGGAGGCAGTTTGAATAAGTTTGAAAAGCGCTGGAAGCCTTTGTTCCAGTTTCAGTGTAGGAGAAAAAGGGAAACTAATTTATCTGAGGTTTAAAAGTTTTATAAAACTCATGCCATGCTTTTTGCAGATTTTAGTATTCTACATCCTGACTATGGCAAATACAGAGTAATAGATGAGCAGATCTGAATGGTTTTGAATTATAGATCATGCCTTACTTCTGTTCTTCTTGGTATCTTTGTCCTTGCTCTCTTTATAACTAGGAAAGCTATTCTTTTCCTCTGTAGGGGCCAGGCAGAATGAGCCATCAGTTTTGTATGCCTTTTGTGCTCTTCCTCTGATTTTTCATGTATTTGAGTAAAGACCTGCGAAGTTCATGATTATCTCCCCTATAACTTAACTCAAACTTAGTAAGACCAGGAGCATGCTTTTCTTTCATCGTGAGTCTTCTCCACTCCTCTCATCATCATCTGTCACTTTATCAATCCTTATTTTCAATCACATTACATTTCAGCTTTCCATCTTCTTTTCAAGACATCACATGTCTCCGCCGTCTGCCCTGACAGCAATACCAACAGCTGAGTCACTTCTCCCACCACCTCATCCAAATGGTTTTGTTTGAGACAGCACGTTTGTAACCCTGAGGTCAGCCCCAGCAATCATTAGCAACAGGCAAGGAGTAAGCCCATTAGAAACCAGCTCCTTTTGACTTCAGAAAGGGATATATTTTTAGGCCATGATATCCTGTGCACAGTTACTGTGAACTGCTTATGCATTTTAGTGTGCATATATGTATTTTTGAGACATCCTATACAGTCACGTGTTCTGACTACTGCTTACGTCAGGGATCCTTAGCTATTTGTTCTGTGTGCCTCATAAGCTTTTATTTGATTTCCATGCTTGGGGTTTCTTCAGCCTGGTTCAATCAGGCTTTAGGACCTTCTGGTATACGCTTAGATGGGCAGAGATTAGATTTCTCTAATCTTCTTTTAAGAAGGCGTAATGTATTTATCTGAGATTGATAGAATGAGCAGAGGAGAACGAGAGTTTTGGTTCAGTGATGTTCTCAGGTTGCTGATTAAGCTGCTAGAGAAGGAGATGAGTTTGTTTAGTTATTAACTGTAGTTTATTGCATCATTTTATACATTTTGATTGATATGCAGGGGGAAAGACTTCTGTTCTTTTTTTTTTTTTACCCCCTGAGAAATAATCCAAAATTAGAAACTGTCTCAAATGACCTTCTTGTTGAGCTGTTAAGTGAGGAGAACTTACCACAGTGCTTATTCAGAAAGGTGCAGGATCAGTGAGACACAGGACAGAGAAGATAGAAATGGCATTTTGTGTCCTCTGAGAGCTTGAAATCTCTGCACTGGGGCTGTGGTGTTATTTCCAAAGTTATGTGAGGACTGTTAACGCCTCAGAAATCAATGCACACATCATGCCTCTGAAACACTTCAAGAGCATCATGATGACTTCAGCTAACTGTTCTTGAAGCAGCTCCACTAAACCTCTGTGCTGGGAAAATGATAGGTGGCTTTTTTGTTACATTGGGGAAAATGTGTGATTGGTGTGACTTGTCTTTCAGCTTTCTTCCTATTTACAGTTGTAAAAGTGATGACTCCTCTGGAAATTGGAAAAGCCTATTACAGCCCAACAGCTCTGCTTTATGATTTGCAACAGCCTGTAATTATTCATAAGTGCTAGTCTTTCTGTCTTAATCATATCACCAAATAGTCCGTGTCACAGTGCTGTTCACAGGGTTGGAGTCAGAGTGAAAATGTAGTGTTTCCTGATGATAATTTTCTCAGATTTGCTTATTCATGCAGAAGGATCAGGTGTATCTTAAGATTTCGTCTTACCTGAATATAAAACATACAGGAATAGTGTTTTTATCACTTCTGTTTTTCTGCATCTCTATCTTAGTTCCATTACACCTTGTATTGTTCTTATTTTTCATCATTAAATTTTATAATCCATAGGAACCAGTTAGTCAAAGCTCTTGGTGTTATTTGAGTAAATTCCTTTTTAGGACAGTTTTATTGTTCTGTCCACAAAATCCCAGCTATATGTATTTCTTTTCTTGTTTGGTTGTGCTAGTTGCATATTCCATTCCTCTGAACTATGATCCATCTTTTGAAGTGTAGCTGTTTAGTAAGCAAAGCAGTGGCTGTAAGGATAGTTCTCTGTCTTCTTAATTTCCTATTTTATTTTGGACTTTTTTTCCCTTAAAGGTCAAAGACAGAATATAGAAAAAAAAATCCTTAGATTTTCCATCATTTTACCATGCTGTGTTATTTCATGAGCATAGATTCCTCAAATATATTTAAAGTGTTCCCCTCTCAATGTTATATATGGAATTCTACCACATGATCTTATTTGCAGATGAAGTGGGTTAAGCACAGGCCATACAGGGGAGGACTATATGAAGAATATACATTGCTCCTTGTTTAACTTTTTTTTAAAAAAAAAAATCTTGATCGTATGTGGAAGATTTCTTATTACTAGGATGGGAAGGAGAGCCCATTTAGTCTGATTTATACATTAAAATATTTTTTTCCCTCTAGTTTATGCTGTACTTTATTCTACCAAACATTTTTTTTATGTTTAGCATTTATATTGGCTGCTGTGGCTTGGCTGCGTGCATTTCTTTTGTAAAGGCTTTATTTGCTAAAATAAGTAACTTCATCTGTTCCAAAACTATTTTTAAGTTTTACCTACTGCAAAACCACACTTCCATTGTAAACTGCCACTACGAAATGCATGAAAAATCTCCTTCTTACATAAAGGCAACTGTAAGGATAATGGTGTTGCCAAGTGACATGATTTTATCCTAAAATCAGAAATTCTCTAAAAACTTCCAGGTGACTGAATTATTTCTGCTGTTTGCCATGCAGTGTTTTCTCCTTTTCCATCTTTAGTATTATTTACGGAATGGGAGATTCATGTTCACCTGATTAGTGCGTATCCCATTTCTCTATAAAACATGAAGGCAAAAGTTAAGTCAGATCTACAGCCTCCATCTCCTGCACTTTAAGGAAGCTGCTCAGACTAAGTGGTAGGTGATGAGTGACTAGAGGAGGGCTGGGAAGAAACGGAAAAATGCGGTTGAATGAAATTGGTGAGAAGGAAAGAATATATAAAGGAAAAAGTTGGAATAAGGAAGTGCAGAAGCAGTAGAGGCAATGTGGAGGAGTCTGAAGAAGAGGAGGAGGCAGAAAGAGGAAGGAGTATGAGAAGCAGAACATAAAATGTAGGAGAGTCATGGGAGAGAAGAGCAAAATCAGGCAGGAGAGAATGAAAGAGAAGGTGGGAAGCAGTTTATATGCCAATTTGCTTCAAAAAAATATTGAAAATATTAAACCCACATCTGTTCTTGGGTTTTGTACTTTTTGGTCTGTTTCGTCACACATTTTGTGTTTTGCTTGTTCAGTCTCTTTGCATTTAACAGTCGTCTTTCTAAACGGGCATTTTAAATAGATCTGTGTTTATTCCTTTAAGAAAATGTGAATTCCTGGTTTCATGTGGCTGCGGCTGTGCAATATATACTGCGTAGGTCAAACACCACGGAGAACTTGGCTCGGGCTTTGTCTCCCCCCGGCAGGCGGCCAAGCATGGCACTGCTGACTGCCACACCACTTCGAGGACAGTCACTGTTCTAGATCTTAAATGACTGAATTAAATTAAGATGTTTCTATATGAGTAGGTTTTGCTACTTGTTTCCTTTTGTTTAAAATGTTTGATCTCAACAGAGCTGATTCCCTTTTGTATCTAAATCTGAATTTCTTTCTGTGTTTTGTACAGCCTTTTCTTCCTCTGTTTTCTTTCATTTCTTTGTCTTTTAGTTTTCTTTTCTTTCTGTAGAAACCTATATCATGGGGGAAGACTGCAGTGCATGATGAAGGGGAGACTAACCCATTCTGGAAAATGAGTTAGTTTTGTATTTTCAGAGTCAGTAGTGCATCCAAAATGACAAAACACTAAATACATTGGAAGGTCTGTGCAATAATATGTGGCATATCTGGGAGTATAAGTGGCACAGAGGGTGGTAACAGCTCAGAGGAAAGAAGGATGTACCGCTAGCATCTCTGAGGGGGGTGTTTCGAATTCAATCACAGCCTTGCAAAGGAGATGCAGCTGCACCTGTGACTTCTGAATGATTTAGTTTCAGAAGATCATTCTTGATGTTATAGACAGTAGCATGAAAAGCACTCCAAAAACAAAGGAAAGGGAAAAAGGAGAACATAAACAGACTCATTCGAATAGCCAGCAAAACAAGAAAAAGGAAGAATTCTAGAAATGTAATTTTACTGCTGTTTTACTTTTCAGAATGGAAAATTCTAGAATTGCATCCTTCACACTGGGTTGACCTCCTCATAAACCTAACTGAAAGGTTTTTTAAAACTAGCAACTGTCCTAATGCAACATTTTCTTGATGGAAGTTAATGAAATCTGACATATTAATTCTTTTTTTTTCTTCTGGAGCTATTCAAGATAAAATTTTAAGTTAAATACTTCAAAACATTTTGGGAGCCTCAACTGAAACAACTGGTCCTTATCAAAGACTGCCCAACTGCATATCATGGCATGGTGAAATAGCCCAGACATCTACCCAGATGTCTTAGCTAAGGCAGTGGACAAAACTAGATTCTTTTGAAAAGCTGCATGAAATATCAATAAGTAAATATTGAGTAGACTTCATCAAAGTGTCTGTTAGGTGGGGATGGCATTAAAATTTGAAGCATAAGAACTTAAATTCTTTCCCAAACTTACATCTTCCTGTTTTAAGTCTAGGTATTGTCACCTAGATGTTCAGTGTCTGACTCATTCTTGGAATCTGATATTCTTGTTCTTAGCTTTCTTTGCCAAGTTTTATTTGTGGAGAGAAAAAGGATTTCCTTTGCAGTATTGATGACATCAGATTATTATTTTTTTATTATGAGATGCTACTTTTGCTCATTATGTCATACAGGGAAGAGAAAGTATTCAGTCTATAGATATAATAAGAGTGTGTATACTGAGTTGGTATTTATATATAGATATATATATATATAATGTTTAGCATATATATATATACACACTATATATAGTGGGTTTGTGTATATATCTATATACACACTAGATTTTGTATTGTTCATACAACAGTTAAGTTCCGTGTATGTCAGAACAGTCCTTCAGTCTCACGGTGCATGCTGACACACTTCAACATCTCATTCTCCGTTGAGCTATTTGTAAATCTCAGTGAATGTCAATTAAGACAAGGAAATACTTACAGGGAAAAGAAACTGCCCACTGATTAATTCTTTTGTTACTTTATACTTGCTTTACAGGCCAAAGTTCGAAAAACATCAGCTCATCCCCAAGCATAGAGAGCTTGTCTGGGGGACGTGAATTTACAGGATCTCCACCACTGTCTGCATCAAAAAAGGATTCCTTTTTCAGCACAATCTCCCGCTCCCGTTCCCAAAGCAAAACTATGAGCAGAAAAGAATCGGTAAGTTCTTTAACTTTTTAAGCTATTTTAATGTCACACTGCATTACTTGTTGGAACCAATCATTTCTCCCATTCATTAAGCACTTGCAGTTCAAAATGTTTCCCTAAGCACACATTAATGGCCAAAGCAGAAATAAGCTATTTCAACTGTGTCTGTTGAGTAACATCTCCATTATGGCTTCCATCCCATAATCCTACCTGAAATGAAACTGTGAAAGCGCCTGTTGCCTCTGAGAAAGAGGAGGGAAGTTCATTTGCTCTGTTAGACTTTTGGTGTAGTCTCGAAGTTAATAAACAGTTCAGTGGGGAGTACAAATGCTCAGCAGATCCAAACATGTCCATCTGTTGTCCCTGAAATTCCTTAATACATCGGAGGTTTCCCAGTGTCTGTAGCATCTGTCGTCTGCAGTCACAGTTCTATTTCTTGCACAGCCCTGACCTGCCATTTGGCCACAAGATACTATTATTAAAACAGATTGGTTTCGTCTAAGAAAATCGGCTCTTATCATGGTTGTGTTCTAAAGAAATTCTCATCCCCTCGAAGATATTTCAGGAGCACTACTTTGGTAAAGCTCATATGCCATTGAGCAGGAGGATTCTTCTTTATTTTATATACACGTTTCCCATTGTCTTTCTGCTAATTAGTAACCAGCTACAAAGCAAATGGGAAAAGTTGTATTTTTTGGTAAGGTGAAGGCACAGTGGTTTTTGCCATTCCATTTTCACAAAGGTCTGTTCATATGATTTCCTTTTGATTTCGATAAATAGTATTTGTAGTAGCGGCATTTCTGTATTACAGCATTCTTCAGGTGTTCGGAGGTAAATAGTGTGCAGAAGTTGAATCTGAACACCTCAGCATTTTGGTCTTTAAACCCATCATATTTTAAATATGGTATTTTAGAATGTTCTAATGAAATGCACAACTTTGTGCAGTTTTTGTTCACTGAAAGAGGGAGTTTGATTCTTGTTCCACATGCTTTAATGTTGCCTGAAGAAAAGCTGTGTTTTGTGGTTAGTCAACAAGAAGCTATAATTTCGGTTTATGGCCATTTAAGACACATTGAAGTGAATTTAAAGTTAAAACAACAACTTAGTATCTCTCTACTTGTCCTCATGAGTTGAAGAAAAATAAATATACCACTATTGAATTTTTCTTTTTATGTGGTTTAACAAGATCTAAATCCAGCTTTCGTTTGCAACTGTTGTTCAGGCCAGAACTTGGGGTTTTTTGCACTAGTAGAGTTAAGAATAATTCCTCCTTTGTTCTTAATAGGAGACATCGAAGAATTTTCCATTGTAATATTCATACTCAACTAGAATCCAAATGATTAAGATGTTTTTCAGTTAAATGATTTCCCAAATTTGTGATTTTATTTTATTTATTTTTTGTCAAGGATTTTGAACAAAGAAGTATTCATTGGAACCGATTTGTAGTCCTTACAATAATTTTCAGTAGATTGGTAATCACTGAGCAGAGCATAAATTTTTGAAGGAATTCTTTGAGCTGTGATATATACTTTATATTGTTGCATCTTTATGATTAAACAGTTAGAAGAGGTCTTATGTTACCAAAATCTATTTCCTTGTGTTCAGTTTCTGACCTTTACTATAAGGAAAAAGAATTTGTAGCAGCTCCAAGAGGAAAACATTTGTTTAAATCTGTTCTCTGTTGCTCAAGACTATGTTGGGGTTTTGTTTTCCTGTAAATTTCATAATACCTGGTATTCCATGTAGAGAAGAAAATCCCAAAGAATTCATCATGAGGTCCCAAAATAGTTGTATCAGAAGACTCCAGTCTCATAGTTGCTTCATTTACAGCTGTTTTCTGGAGGCAAAAGACAACTTGAAAACATAATGAGTTCACATCTTTGTTTTATTTATAAAACTAGACTAGTTTACATTTTTACATTTGTCTCTAATAATTATATAGATTATTTTGCTAATTATTGGGGAAATTACCTTTGTTGGAACATGACCATGCATCAATCACTTTATAAAAAGATATTTTTAAAATCAGTCACTCTTGGTGTAACAGATGAAAGAGAATCCATTTCCCCTTCATCTTTGTAATTCTAATTAATCCCCTTCCCAAGCAAAGTGAAAATGAAATGCATACTTAAAGATATGTCCTTCAACATGGAGTGAAAATAAAAAAAAAAGTTATTTTCACAGACTAGAGGACATTACTGTACCATTGTCGTGGGTTGAACAGGAATGTCATCATCGCAGGTCACACCTGGAGTAACGTGTCCAGCACTGGGCTCCCCAGTGAAAGAGAGACATGGACGTGCTGGAGAGAGTACGGGGAAGGGCCACCAGAGCATGGAGGGACCAGAGCATCTCTCCTGTGAGGAAGAACTGAGAGCTGGGACTGTTCAGCCTGGAGAAGGGAAGGCTCAGGGAGATCTCATCAATGTAGATAAATACCTGAAGGGAGGGTGGGGCAAGGACGGAGCCAGGCTCTTTTCAGCGGTGCCGAGACTGGACTGGAGGCAACAGGCACAGACTGAAACACAGGAGGCTCCGTCTGAACATCAGGAAACACTTTTTCACTGTGAGGGTGACTGAGCACAGCGCAGGTTGCCCAGAGAGGTTGTGGAGTCTCCGTCCTTGGAGATAGGCAAAGGCCACCTAGACACAATCCTGGGCATCTGACTGCAGGTGAACCTGCTTGACCAGGGGGTGGACAAGATGACATTCAAAGGTCCCTTCCCCCTCAACCATTCTGTGATGCTGTGACAGGATAAACTGGAATGTGACGTGTCTAAATTCTTTCTTTCTTAAAGCCTGTCCAACAATCTGGACTTTCTCTGGGAGAGTTGTAATCAAAATTGGTCCTTCTCTTGATTCATTGCCTCCGGGAGTAGGATGTGTCTACTTCTCATATTAAGGACTTATTAAGCTAGTAACATTTGCGTTATATTTAGTCTTCTAGACCTCTTTTTTTCCCCTCAAATGCAAAGATCAATGGAATTACTTTTTTTCTGGCGTTGTCAGAAACAGATGTCCCATGTTTTATTTAGTTAAGGAAGTGAATCTACAGCCTCAGGGCTGAATGCACAATATCAGATCATGTTTTGGCACCCCATGGCAGCCTGATGTTTTTCATGTTACCGACTGGGTGACACTGAGCTGTATGAGGCCCACCAAATGTGTTTGCAAGTCTGTTTTGTGCTCAGCAGTGACATGGTTCCCCACTTCTTTATATAGTTTGCGGCTTTCTGACAAGAATAACTTAGGTTGCAGTTTCTGGAGCTGCCTTCCCATAAACAAGAACAGGAACATTTAATATATAACGCACTCCAGTGCCTGTTGTCTTCTGGCTGGGGCAGTCCCGCTGGAATAAAGTCCTAGAAAATTTCCTCTCACAGCCTGCTTACTACCCTCTCCTTTTTGACAGAGCTGGGAAATTTGGGTGCATTTGCAGTCCTTGTATTTCTCAGTATGTTGCATTTACATCTCCAGCAACCATTAAGGACTCTCTACCCCTCTTTTTGGCAAATAGCAAAGCTGCTTAGGCCTTGATCCTGGCGAATATGGGTGCCTGGTCTCAGTTTCTGGCAGAATATTCTGTAAATTGCTTTCAGCCCTAGAGATGTGCCCAAGAGGGAACTTTGAGTCGAACAATATAAACATTTTAAAAACTTTCATTAAAAAAAAAGTAGGAGAAAGATGGTTTAGACTGAAAAGGAAGTTTTAATTTGGAGAAACTGTATATTTTAATAAGTAAATTTCTACGTAAAAGGTTTAAAGTTAACAAAAATCAAATGATCCATTTGGAAAATATGTAAGTTTAAAAATTCCCAAGATGGAAACATTTCTAAGGAAAATCTGGAGCAGTTTATTTTATTTACTAAAATAATTTACAAACATGGTCAATCACAATCCTCATTTCTTAGCAAAAAAATCCTGAACAAAGGTGTCATGCATCATGTTGGTTTTGATTGCACAGACTTTTTAATTAAATCAAATTTGACAACATATGCTATTGTCCCCACAAGCAGATAGAAACAACTGTTACTGTCTGTGATTTTCCATAGCTAGTCTGACTGATTTGCAGTTAGTTATGAGTACCCCTACAGGTTAGAAAACGTATGCCATTATTTTCAATTAAATAGGCATCTGCTCTTCTGATTTAGGAACCTGATTTTAAGCATATGAACTCGACAGTTTTGCTCAAGTAGAAGCGGTACACAAAAATCAAAGAGATAATAAAATAAATACTAGACAACCACACACACACACAGAAAATCATGCATGCAAAAATTCTTTTGAAGAAGAGCATCCCTTTTGTGCATGGTACACATCTTGGAGACTCTTTTTACTCCCATATATCTTTACTCCATCTATTATGTTTAAAATCTCTTTAAAAGGTTTTAAGCAAAAAACTTGTCAGTCCATAGTTACCAATGCCAAAGAGTTATTTGGAAATACAAATGCTATGATGAATTGTCTTTTTTTTTCAGTTAAACATCATAACATGTGTCCAGAGTAAGTTAGCGTCTGCAACAGCCAGTTCCTTGATCAGTATGTTGGGTTTGTTAGGTCTAAAGTTAAAGACATGGTTGTTCTCAGTACCATTAAATTTAATGAACTTTAGAGCCTGAATGTTTAACTGCAATTAATACTGGAAGACATTTGTCTTCCTTATTCTGATGTGATAGGCCAATTCAGATACCTGAAAAAATGCAATTTATTTAGCACTTCAGTGCTTGTCTAATTTCAAGGACAGATGAAAAGAATATTATATCTGAGATGCTGCTGGGCCGTGTGAACAGAGTTCGTAGAGAAACCTCTGAGATCTTTTGAAAGGGTGATTCTTTTCTCCATTGCCTTCCTCAGGCTCCCCCAATTCGCTGTGACACAAATGAAAGAGCTGAAAACAGCACAAGGCAAAATAAGCTGCCTTTTAAAGTGGTTTTTTTTTTATTAGAAATACTTGCAAGTTTCATATAATTTAGTAAAGCGACAGCTGTATGCTTGAGTGGCAGCTTTGAATCCTAATGCTCCTTATCTTTTTTGGAGTGATTCATTTCAGGGAAAAGAAACTGTACTGTGATAAAAACAGGAAGTTAATTGCTTAGAAAAAAAAGGATGAATAAAAACCCAAGTGGCTCTGCAGTGCTTTTTCTGTCATATTATGAGCAATAAACATGTATACAGAACAGATCTGTGGGGCCATTTGGAAGATTTTAAAAATGTCAGTGTAAACTGCTGTCTCTCTCTGGTACAAGAGATTCGGATACGTGCAGCTGAATTGTGCTTGCCAGTAACTTCTGCACAGGAGCAAATGAGAAAGATAGCGTTCGAGAGAAGGCAGTAAGAGTTTTTATAATTATTGGGCAGCCCTTTAAAACTGTCAGGGAGAATTTAAAAACCAGCAAAATCATGGATGAACGAGACTATCACAATGTTTACGAAAGGATCAAAGTGACTTAGGAGCCAAGAAGTGTGATCATTCACTCGCAGCAATCATGTTGCCAGCAGCACTGCAGGTACAGAAACTTGCTCTGTGCGTCCTCTTTCCACACATTCATCATGAAGTTAATGTTCCAGCATCCCAGTGGCAAAGGAAAATACATCTGAGGATCCATGTTGGAGATTTGAGCTGCCCTTTTTTTCCTTTTCAATGGAAATCTCATCCCTTCATCCTGCTCCTTTAAGATAAGACCACAAAATTACTGCCCATTTCTGTGAAGAGCTGAGAGACCTGTACTGAACTCTCAACAAAAACATGGACATGGATGAGAACCATCTCTCTAAATTAGACTATTCTTTTAGTTGGGTGGGTTTTTTGGGTTGGGATTTTCTTTAGCAGAAAGGGTTTCTGAGTCTGGGAGATTTTTTTCTCACTGAAATAAATTGTAGATATGTGTTTAAAAGCTTGATTCTTATTTTTGTCTGTGTTTGGTTAAATCAAATCATTCCCTATAAAAACAACAAAACTTGTACTTCTGTTCTTTTAACAATGTAGTATAAATGATGTATATTTACATTCCCTTCATAATCACTATACTTATGTTTTACTCTCCGTAAACTCTGAACAGTCTAATCAGAGATTCTAAAAACCCCAAATAATAAGATCCTGCTCTGGTCTGCATCCTCAGTCATGTTAGGAATCATATCAAAGGTCACATACATTCAGCCTGAACAGAGAAGGGGTTAGTTAAACCTTTTTACAACTGATGCTTAAAATAATCTGAGTATGAGTTTAACAAAGAGAGCGAGCCCTTCACTGAGAACTATGGGTATGTTGAACTGTGTGTATACTAAATTGCTTATTCGGGCAGCAAAATTAAGAAGTAAGTAAGAATTACATTAAGTACATCACACCTAATCAACCATTTCAATAACATTCAACCAAATACTTTAGTAATACAATATTAAAGCATGGAGCATGAACTTTATTCATTGCAGAATATCTATATGTTAATCATACCATATGCATATGAATATGGATATATCATAAATGCTGGAGGGGTTTTTCCCACTTACATTTCTCTTGCATTTGCCATAGTGGGCTTATGCAGTCTTAAAGGCCAGCAGTGTGGGTACCAGACAGACAGAAAGTCCATCAGATGCAATACTGAAACATAGTGGAGGAAATGGGATTCTCTTTTGGCATATGTGTTTGTTTATGGCTGTTTCCAAATACTTACAGTCATACCATCTAAATTAATAGCTCAGTTTTATTACTTGTGAAGAAGTATTCCAGTATACTTAAGTCAACAGTGTCAACAGCAGCACTGAGAGAAACCTTTTATCAGCATTTCTGTTCAAAGGGATCATTTCTATTTCCCTACAGCTCTTTCTGTTCTTATCTATTCCCTGACCGAGTGAACTACTACCGAATATCTCAGCTGTTCCGTGCCTACCCATCCACAATCAGTTATGCAAAATATTTTGCATTCAAATCTTCCAGCTTTTCATGTTTTTGTTTTTAAACTGTCTCTCGGCAGCTCCATAGGGCAGAGCCAGCAGGTGGACTCGAGCAGGCAGCAGGTAGATAAGTCACGCTTGTCTTGCATCTGCCTGAAAAAGAGGTTTCTTTCCATCCCTACTTTATTTGTCTTTAGGCAAGAGCTTTCTCCATTATTCATGTTTATCCTTCTCCATCTTTCTGCGAAGAAGACATTGTCTGAGCATAGGAGTGGGATATTTTTAAGAGGAAAATACACCCAGGTTAGATAAAAACAAGTCCAGCTCTTGCTCCAGTAGCACAGTTGCTGGTTTCTAGCTCTGCAATAGTGAGGCTGGTGCACCCAGAAGCTGTTCCAGTAATAGGTTCCACAGTGGGAGCTGCTTTGGAAAATGTCCAAACCTGTGGTCCTTTGCCACCAATGTCTCCAGGCAAGGTGGGACGTGGCAAGCTAAGCTGACTCCAACAGCGCGACACTGGCAAATTGACTTTGAACCATTTAAGATGGAAATTCAACAGCAGGACCTGGTGTTTGAAGCTGTGAACCAGAGTTTCAGCTATTTTCAGGATTTTAATTGAAATGAAATGGATCTGTCAGGAAGCTAGGAAGATCCTCTGAGGCTCCGTCTTTCATTTTCTTTCAAATGTCACTGTATGTAAATATTTTTAGCTTTGTTTTAACAGACAGTAAATCAAATAAATAGATAATTATACTTCAACACAATGACACAGATATTTTGCTTCAAACTCACTAATCTTCTTAGTACAAATTATAAATTAATACTGATTATAAATAATTATTTTTTACCTTGCTGTCTTCAGAGGGCAAGGAAGAGGAACAGAGAGTTATTCTAGTTTGGAAGAAGAGGAAAAATAACTTACCATGAATTTTTACTTCTTGTATTTCAGAAAAGTTACAGATATATAATGCATTAAAATACACATTTATATACTTCTCCCATCTTCAAATTTAAAAAGAGTAAGAAAAACATTTTTCTTGCATTTAATAAGTGTGGGTCTCATTGAACAGTGCTAACTCTAGAGTGTTAGAAATGTGAAGGTTGGAAGAGAGAGTTCCTGGGTCATTGGCTATTCTGAATTGGAGCTGTAAGCCTTTCAGTTTCGTTGGGTTTTGTTCGCTGTTTTATGAGTGGGTTAAGCACAGAAAGGCTGAAATTTGTATTGATTTATTCCATCCTTTACTAATAATCTGTTGGTTCTGTTTGCATGTGCATAGCTTGGGAAAGCGTTGTGCGATGCCATCCCTTTCTGTGTTGTTACTGAAAGCACACAGAGGAAGTCAGGATTGTACTAATGCCCCAAAATATGTGCCTTTGCAGGTCAATGCCTTCTAGCATTTTAATTTATTGGCAAATTTGTCTCGGTCTCATCCTAGTTGAACATTTTTATCTGTATTATAAAATTCCTATCTTGCTTTTGATACTTGTTTTCAGTCAGAGCCCTCCAAACAAGATGATATTTTTTTTCAGTGTTGGTACATAACCTGATTTAGCTTGGCTCCTAGGAGTTGCAGCGGATATTTTGTTGACCTTTCTTTCATCCTTCATTTTATTTTCTTACTTTTCTCAGTCCCATTCTCTCACCCCTTTCAGAGGGTTGTCACGGACATATGTGCACTAAAGATTACGCAGTGGCCGATCTGTTTTGGGTTTTAAAATAGGTAATTATTCTTCTGTATTTACTTCTTTGAGCAGAAGAGGATGCATTGTGCCCTGGAATATTTTAACTTTGACACAACTGCATTTTGAACCTAGTTTTCTAGGATTACTTTTTATCTAATTCATTTGTGCTTACTCTGATGTCCCCTGATGTATTTTGAGACATACAGTGCTACCAGAGAGCAAAATTGCTGTGATGAAAAACGATAAGGCAGAGGAGAAAAAAGAAAAAAAGAAAAGTATGCTTCCATAGGTTTTGTATTCCCCTTGTCCTTCTTTAAGGTGGATAACTACACCACCATTTCCTTTATTAATCTGACAGAGGACCTCTTTGTGCTTTAAGGGTTCTGATCTAGGCAAGCACTGGAATAAGTTTGCAACTAGCAGCAAGTATAAAGTCCTGTTTGCTACTCTGAGCAACCATGCCTACTAGCACTACAGAGTGGAATTAAGAGAGAATTTAAATAAAAGAAAAAGGAAAGAAAGATGTTCCTACTTCAGCTACTTCATACCATCTTCAGATTGCAGAAGCAGTCTGAGTTAAAATGGTGTAAAACAAAAACATGACCAGGAGTTAAAGTGGTGTAAAATAAAAACATGACTCAAGTTCACTGTGCATGCAATCCAAAAGGAACAAAATATATGTTTGTAGGATTTATCTGAAAATACCATGCTTAAAATGTTTGACATTGATGAAGGTATATTCAAGATAATAATTTAAAAAAAGGCAACTGTGAAGAGCATAAAACATGAGTAAGGTGTATTTTGAAATATGTTAAGCATGGGGATATTTCAGCTAGCACAGGGACACGAAATATTGGCAGGTAATGGTTCAGCGCAGGAAATCAGTACATAATCTCTACTTCTGCAGGAGTTAATACCCAAAGGCAGTATCTGAACTTACCCTCCCAGGGTTGTATATTAATAATAATCTTACATGCTTGGTGGTGAACTTGCATCTAATCATTTCATAGCCCCTTCCACAGAAAAGAAACTTTCTCTGAACATCTGCAAAGCAAATGCCTTATGAAAACTCTCCTAAAAATGCCACCTTTCCACTGACAACAGTTTGGTTGCTAACATACCGAAGCCATGTCTATAAGACTGACTAATATAGCCATATTGTTTCCATGTCCTCCCTATATGTGTGCCTGTAGCCATCTGTTGTCTCTTGGCTTACACTGTTGAGTCCTTTAGAGAGGCGGGGGTTTTTTTCTTTATGTTTGTACAGCACCCAGCAGAGCGAGGTCTTCATCCTGGTGAGGACCCATGAATGATACCACTGAATAATAGATAAGTTAAATTAGTAGACTGGATAAATTAAAAAATTGTTCTGAATTCCACTGTATGGAATTCATTGTTCGAGAACAGTGGTTTATGGTTTAAATGTCAGCATACTCTGTGCTGGCGTACATCATAAAAGTATTACGGGGGTGTCAACCAACATTCAGTTGTCAGGGGTTCAAGATTAAAAGGTTAAATCTTGTATTTAATTGTTAGATTAAAACATGAAAACTGAATAAATCTTCACAAAGTGGAAAGAGTAACCACTGCTTTTTACTCCAGGGAAATTTGCATAAAATTAAATGAAAAAGCGATTTATGCCATGCATCTGAATCTTGTTTGATATGTAAAATGCTACCAATATCCAAAAAAATATACTCTGTGTATATTCTCTGAGAAAGCACTTAAGTACTGGTAAGAGCCTTAGCAAGTCCCTGGTTTCAGGATTTCCTTGTATCAGTCATTTTTCTTATTATTTTCCACTAAATGTTTTGATACTTCATCAAAATTACTTTCTGATTTGCCCTGCCAATTTGCCAAGAGCTCAGGGGATGTTTCCTTAGTGCTTTTACTATGAATACTGAAATAATTGTAAATGTGACTGGGCAAACTAATATAGGAAAAGTCCAAAGGCTGTTACATTACCAAAAAAAAAAACCCAAACCTAGTTTAAGACATCCCTGATCTGCAACTCTGTGTAGCCTGGGAGAGTATTCTGGGCAGTACCCTTACATGTTTATATCACTGATGAGCACTCAGAATGGCAACATTTCATTCATCTTAAAGCTGAATCTTTTTGAGTGTGAATTACCTTGGCAGCAGGGACATGTATTGTTGTATGCCCTTGTCAACAGAATTTTCTCTTCCTTGAGATTCTACATGAGTGAAACTGGCAAAACCACAATTTTTCTTTCATTTTCTGAACAGTAAGACTGAAAACTAAGCGTGAAAGACAGATGTTACAGTCCTGATTTTGTGCATTCGTATTCCCTGTTTTCCATCCCAATATGAAAGTTTTAAGCTACGTGTCATGTATTTGGGAGAAAACTTGTTTAAACTGATAAAAACAAGGCTGAGAAAGAGTGGCTTCTTTCAAAACCGTATTTCTTCAGACCTTGGCTTGTGTAGGATGCTAAATTCCAATGGCCTTACCCATGTCCACAAGACTTATTGCAGCTTGTAAAGTGATGAGCTGTAAAAGGATAGGATTACAATGTCAAAACTGTAAAACTTTTTGTAATCTGTTCTTGAAGGTGTTGACCACTTTCAGTTAGGCACAGCTGTTTTTCTGAAACAGTAAAATTTGATGAAAAACGGGTTATGGTGGCGGCAGCGCTGATCTCATTATGAGCTCAGGAGAGAAGGAAGGATATAAAAAATTTATTTCTGTAGCTGTCCTTCTAAAGGTGAGAAGATAAATGGAAGGAAAGGTAATAAAAAGGGAAGAGTGAGCTTTGGACAAATGGAGAGTACCAAAACCGTATAGACTGGGGAAAAAAATAGCAAAGAAACGGCAAATAATTAATCGTAAGAAATTATTTTTCATGGCAAAAGAGAAAAGGAAATGTAACAATGTAAGCAAAGTTCTGGATGTGGATAAGAAGAAAGATTAATGTGAGAAACATAAGTGTAAGTCAAGTTTTCTTACAAATTCAGAACAAGGAAAATAGTTGGAGGTGTGTATGTGGAGGAGCTCAAATAGAGGCTTGCTTTGACTGGAGACGTAAATACTAGCTTGCTTTATATTGTTAGTGAAATGTAAATCAGTGCGGCATCACAAATAATCTACTTCCTTTTCATTGTCATATTCAGTTCAAGATGTTACTGATTATCTATAAGGCTCTACATCATCTGGAATGTTGAAGGTGTGGAGAAGTTTTTTGAGGACCCTGGGATTAAATTTTCCGATAGTATTATTAAGTTATTTTTCTGCAAGTCTGCATCATTAAATTTGCACATCTTGGTCTCCCATCTCTGATGCAGTGATTCCTTCATTTGATTTTCTGCTTGATTTGTGCTGCTTCATCATAATGCATCTCCCAATACTGGAAAATGTTGAGCTTACATGTTTTATAGGACATGTTGTTTGGTAAATTGACGTTGAATTTTTAGTTTGGTTAGTTATTTAAATGATTGATTTTTATTTTGTGGTCAACTGGTTAACCTTTGAGAGCTGTGGCTGAGTGAGTTTGCATCACTGTTCACGTTTCTGGTACTGTGTGTGTCAGATCAGCTGAAAGGTCAGTTTCCAAAGGAAGCATAGACCATAATGTTTTTCTCTTGACTTAAATTTGGCCTGTTCAAAGATCTTATAAGTCTCTGTTCATGCATAAGAGACATCAAATCAGCAATGCTATTTGTGCACAAAATAGATATGGTGTTCAGAGTACTCACTGGCTCAGCACAGGGAAACACAAAAGTTGGCACTTAGAGAAAAGTGCAGCAAATACTGTCTGGACAAGAATTAAAAGCATCTGCACAATACTGGCTATAAATCAGTTGTTTCATTTATTATTGGTAAAGAATTTGCCTTTGTAATACTAGAAAAAAAAGTCCTTTTTTCTGAGGGATATTGTGATTTTCTTGCTTACCTTTACAAAACATTAAAACATTTGTAATTTGCAGAACAATTTTTAAAACATACTGTGAAAAGATTAGTCTTAGAAATGTTGATTAGAAGTGACCTCAAGCTGCTACTTGGAGCAAGACAATCGCTAACATTGGATCAGGTCAGTAACTTTGAATAGAAACTCCACAACTTCTATGAGTAACCTCTTCCAGTGTTGCACTGCTCTTCTAATGAAGAATATTTTCCTAATTGCCAATTGGAACTTTCTGAGGGATGATTTTTGGCCATGGTCCCTTCTATAGCATCCACCACTGCTGGGAGGAGTTTGATTACATCATCTTTGTAGCTCCATGGAGTTGCAGGCTCCCAGCAGATCCTCCTTAGCCTCCTCCACCAAAATAAAGAAGCCCAGCTCCTTCAGTCTGTCCTCAAGATGTATAACGATCATAGTAGCCCTGCACTGGACCCTCTCCAGATGCTCAACATCCTTCTTGAACTGGAGGCCCAAGACTTTATTCAAGGTGAGGGCTCACAAGCACTGACTAGAAATGGGTAACGACTTTCCTGGATCTGCTGACCACATTCCTCCTATATGTAGACCAGTGCACTGTTCACATTATTCTTGATGAGAGCACTTTGCTAGTTCATATTCAACTCAGCAGCCACTGTAGCCTCCAGATCATTTTAGCAGGCCTGAAAACTAGCAACTTCCTTCCTTGCCTGTACTGGTGCACTAGATTTTTTTCTCCCCAGGTGCAGAATTTTGCACTTACTGAATTTTCTAAAACAGAAACCTCAAAAGAGATTCTTTTGCCTGGACTTCCAGTGTCTCACAGTGTTTCTGAATTGAAGTTCTACCAGTCAGCATGGTAGCCACACTTCCTGATTTTGCATTGTCTGAAAATCTACTCAGTGTACATTCTGTCTTCTGTTGAAGATACTGAGCAGTATCTTTATAGCACTAGTTACTGTGTGCGTTTCCAACCACCAACTGGACATCAAGCCATTGACTCTAGTCTTTGAGCTAGGGATCTGACGAATTTTCAGCCCAGCTGCCATCCTTTCATTCAATCCATACTTTCTCATATTACAAATGGTGATGCTTTTGGAAATGAGCATCAAAAGCCTAACTAAAGCAAAAATATATTACATTCACTCCTCTCCCTTCATCTGCATGGCCAATCATTTCATCATAGTGGGTAACCAAACTGGTCAAGCATGATTTGCTCTTGGTAAATCCTTGTTGACTTTTCTTCACTATTGTCTTGTCCTTTACATGTTGGAAATTGATTCCAAGAGGATATGCTCCACGATTTTTCCAAGGACTAAGGTGAGGCCAACCATCATATAGTTTCTTAGATTTTCCTTCTCACTTCTTTTTAAGTATGGGGATAAAATTAACCTTTCTCCAGTCATCAGGGATGTCCTATAATAGCAGTGGTTTTTCATGGATGATAGGTAGTGGTATTGCAATCACATCATCAGCTCTTTCAGCACCCATGCATGTATCCCATGTGACCCCATGTATTTGAACACATACTGCTTCTTCAGGTATTCATCAACCTATTGCCCCCCTACTCATAGCTATCCCTCTCCTTCCCAAACTGCAGAGGTCTGGGAGCAGACTTTGCCTAAAAAGCGAGAGGCAAAAATGGTATTGGGTGCTGCAGCTGTTTCTGTATCATCTATCGTTATCTTATCTCCCTTAATAAGCAATAGACTACAGTTTCTTTGAACCTCCTTTTGCTGCTCTCATACTTGTAAAATTCCTTCTTGTTACTCTTTAATGTCACCCATTAATTTTAGCTCCAGCTGAGTTTTGTCCTTCCTAGTTTTGTTTACCAGCCCAGACAATGATTCTGTACTTGTCTTTTGTTTCCTGTCATTGTTTCCACACGTGCTCTCCATTTCCATCTCCACATATGCTTTTCCCATTTTAGTTCATTAAGAAGCTCCTTGCTCAGTCAAGTGGACCTTCTGCATACCTCCTCTGAATGTGCTGCATCCTCATGTATTTCTGGGTTAGGTCCCTGTTCTACGACAAAGTCCTCCCCACTAGATTGCAAGTCTGTTCACAAAGATGTTCTTCCCTTTGCTAGGTAGACCTGTTCTCTAAATTGTCTCCCCTCACCAAACTGGGTGTAACAAGCAAAATGGTTGAAGCCCAGGTAGTGCCACCAAGTCTGTAGCCATATGTGGTCTACTGGATACGCCTGCTGCTATCCAGGCTTTTCCCTTTTGCCATAGGATTAAAGAGAAGCACCACCAGGATTCCTGTTCCTTTCACCCTTGCTCAGGAGCCCTACAGTCACTTTTGAACTGAAATGGTTTCACATCACCCTGTCATCGGTGTAAGCATGAATAAGCAGAAAAAAAGTCAGGACGTTAGGTGACCCCAAGCAGTCTTTCAGCAGCACCACAAATTGAAGCTCCATGCCAGCAAGAAACCTCTCTAGTTCATGAGTCTGGCTGGAAGAGTCACCAACCACTCACTGCCACTCATCAGTTTCTCTTGGTAGTGCTCTGATACAGTGTCCAACCTGGATTCTTCCTCTGAGGGAGCTTGTTCTCCGCTGCTGCCTGGGCCCTGCACCACTTGGGCAGCCCTCCTGCTGCCAGGAGTCACAAGCTTCCATTTTCCACCCTCTTAGGGGCGCACGTCTTCTTCCCACTGTGTCTTGCCTTGGTTGCACCTTCCTTGTCTGTTGCATAAGCCTTTATTCCTTGAAAGATCCTGTCAGTTACCCATTTGTCACCCCTGATGCAATAAAGCACGCTTGTTTCTTGCAGCCCCTCACCTGCTGCTGCAGCAACTGCAACAGAGCAAACCTCCCTCCAGGGAGGTCACCCTCAGGGGCCCATCTGTGCAGAGGTTGCCACCACACAGTGGGTGACAGCTGGGACAGGGTTATGTCTTGTAGCAACTCACCATCATGTAGGTGTTGTCCTATGCAAACAGCACATCTGGTCTCTCGTGCGTCAAGTGCCAAGTCAACTGTCTTGCTTATTTGCACACCCTGCTGGCAGCGCTCCTTGGTGCCCTTCCTGAGGGTGCCAGGTAAGTCAGGAACTCCAAGTGCCGTCCCTCAGCCTTGCGCAAGGTTTTGCACTTGGCAGACAAACGCTTGCACTTTGTGTGAGTTCCTGACCGCAGTACCCTTCTTTGTGAGTGCTGGGTCTGCTGAACGTTTGTGCTCCCCATGCTGGATCCTGCTGAGCTGAAAGAGCTGTGGATGTCATTTACTCGGCACCAGTCTCACTTGCCAAGTGAAGAGGCACTGCTGTACAGTTGAAAAGGTTAGTTTCAGAATCTGCACAAGTGGATAGTGCTGTCCAAAAGCATTTTAAAATCAATTTACTGCAGTTCTTACCCATGAATAAGAAAAAATAGTCTGGGAGACATGAAAGTGTTTATTATCGGAAGATAAGTTTTCTTATTCGCTTGTAGGAGATAAGCTGGGTTTCAATTACTTGCTAATGATTTTAGAATTTGATTGTGTTATTTTATAGTAAAATACTCAAATATTCTCACCTTTCCCTATCTTACAGCTACACTTGCCTTGCACTGGCAATTTAAAATTTATGGTAGAGTATTTATTGCAATTGCTAGCTGTATCTACTAGGAGAAGGTCTTCTGCAGGGACAGTGCTTGAATAGAAATGTCAGTGCAGATAGGCTTGTACAGGCTGTGACAGAACTGCCGACTTTAAAAAGAGGTAAGTCTTTCAGGAACTATAAATAGGCAATATAAAATAGTCCTTTTGAGGCTTAAGTGGTCAAAGTGTAAGGTTGAATAAAATGAGGTGAGTGTTTATTAATACAAGGAAAAAGCAAAGAAATAATGTTTAATGTCTGTAGATTGTAAGTGTGAGGAAAAGGTTACGTTAGTGTAAAGTTTCTTTTGTTTGGCTCTGACAGTTTCTGATGAGTAAGATCACTTGTATATTTAAGTAAATACTGATTCATTGTCTTTATTCTATCTGATCAGGTTTGGAATTTTTTATTTGCAATGTAATTCACACTCTAATGTTCAGCAATCCCCATCAAACAAGAGAGAGATAATTAAATAAACCTGCAAAACTCCTAAGAAAAACAAGAGACTAAAAAGTTACTTCGCCTTTATCTGCTTGAATTCAATCACATGCTTAAACAAACAAACAAAACTTGCTTGATACTATGTGTGACTAAGCTTTGAAGGGATTTTTCCAAAGGGGTGGTGAACTTTCTCTGGAGTATGGTCTTCAAAGTCAAGACAGATGTATTTCTAAACCGGCAGGCAAAGGAGTTCAAAGAGGAATCCTTAGCTGAGGTAGTTCCAATTGCTTAGACAGGGCCTGTGGATAGGTAATAATGTTTCTCCTGCGCCTTAGAGTCACAAATCATTTATTTAAAATTAATGCTTTAAATCACACTTAATGCATATTTATCAAACATAACTTGATAATTTAGAGCAACTGCTTTCTAGTATGTGAAGCAAAAATATTTTTCACCTGTGTTACGTAAGACATTGTGTGGAAGTGCAGTTGGCTGAGCATAGAAGTGAAGGTTTTTTGCAGAGATAGAGCGCAATGTGTTTTACAAATATACATATATGGCAGTAAAGCATCCTTGAGGTATGGCATTAGGTCGTATTAAATTTACTCCTTGAAATAAAAAAAGAATTTTCTGAGGTTTCAGAGAAAGTGCTGTGGAAATTACTCTGCCAGAAATGAGAGTTTTTTCTCATTTGGTGATTTCTTTCAGCCATTGCTGTGGTACTGTGTTTGCACAAACAAAACCAGGCAGCTAATCCATAAAAGAAATGTAAATGGTTAACCTTCCTTGGTGCAGTGTAGGCAGATTTTTCTTTGACTCTTTAGAAGGAAAAATAGTAGTATTAGTAAATATTGAAACATTAAAACCAAACTATTTCCATGAAATGGCAAAAGAATTCAAAATTAATTTAATAAATACAGTTAATTTTCTCAATATCAAAGAAATAGGAAAAATTAGAAGATATCTAAGCATGACAAGGATTAGCCTACCACTTTTACGGTGTATCATAGAAAGTTACAATTTTTTAATGCTAATAATCTCTTTAATTGTAGGAGGAGGAATTGGAGGCCCAGATTTCGTTCCTACAAGGACAACTAAATGACTTGGAAGCCATGTGCAAATATTGTGCAAAAATGATGAACACACATCTTGGTAAGTGCAGTATCCTGTATTAACCTGTAAATCTTTGTGAAGGCTCTTTTCATGTTTGTATTAGAACTAAAATAATATTTATGTAGTACAGTGCATATCATTTTACAGGTCATGAAGAAAATTGAATTGATGTGCCCAGTTGTTCTATCAGATGCTGCCAACCACCGTATCTTTATACTGTCATACTTTCAAACTTGGGAGTATGTTAGCCACTGACAACAGTAACAAAAAACAGTAGAGGCATTTTAGCACAGACAGTCTTTGTCTGTTCTTAACATTTCTTGTACTGTATGAGACGTGCTGGAGCTCACAGCTCACTTTGTAAGCCCGTTTGCAGTTCCACAGTCCCAGAATGATACTTGATGCGTGCAGTGATAGTTCTATAAATCCATATGCTGTCATTAAACGTAACATCTGCACAATCTATGCTGATCACCTTCATTATGTAGAACTGTGTTACTTTAGATTAAATCATTTGTAATATTTTTCTCAGACCAGGAGAAATTTATTAAGGTAGGAGTCAATACATTGGGAACAGAATCAGCAAAGACATCAATCTAAAATTTGGCTTACCTATTGCCAAGACAGAGAAAGCAAACAAAAAGATTCAATCAATTCAGGTGTAAATATGCTTAGCTATGCTTTGATAAAAGCAGCATTTTAAACTGTGTTGAACTGAAGTTCAAAAATTAGTATATTTAGTTATGTGAAAAAGCACTGTTAGTAAGAAATCAGGGCACAACTGCAAGATTTTTAAGGTTTATTTATAGCCTGCAGCATCACAATCTAAGCAAAATAATTTAAAGGTGAATATTTCAGCAGGTAGACTTGAGTATATGCCAAAGTTTGCCAAGTCAAAAAGATCAGGTGTGAGAGCCATATTATACTTGTCTTTTCATTTTCTTTTATGTAAGTTTTTTAGTAGCCACTGTTCTGAGCCTAGGAAAATCTATAAATACCATTTTATTTGAAAGTTTGGAATCATAACCTTCAAAAGCCAAGTGAAAACCTCTAACCCTGACAGCTGTAGTCCAAGGTATTATATTGCTTCTCTGAATGTACGTGAGCAATGACGAGACTAGAAGCAAGTGCAAGGGATAAATTATTAGCTACTGAAATGATGGGTGAAAGATTACTGTGTCAAGATGAAGAACTGAAGTTTTGTTCCCCTGCAACTGCTCTAGACTAGAGATTAGAATAAAACCAAAGATTCTTGAAGTAGTCTGTTTCTCGGCACTGGATCCACGAAATGGGAGCAAAAGATTTGAGATAATATCCAGGAGTTAAACTCTTGCTCCCAAATATATTAGAAACAAAAAACATTCGGAGCCAGTAGTCTCCCGAGAGCATCGTGGAGCCGTTTGTGACCATCGCAGGACAAGGTAACCCACCTCCTGTCCAGCTTTGGCTGCAGGGGTGCACTGGGTGCATCATGGCACAGCTGCATTGCTCTCAGAGCCTTCCAGTTTCTTTTTCTAAGTCCCACTCCCTGTACTTCTCCACAATATTCCCACACGTCCTGTCACAATCATGGGCTATTAACTTTGAAAATTTGGGTTACACAAATGCATTTAAATCCTGTAGAGATTAACAGTTACACTTGATAAACAGAGCACAAGACTGAGATACCACCAACTTTCACAGCCTCTTCATTTGTAGCAAACTGATGAGGTTAGTTATCCCCAAATCAACCAGCAGATGACCCATGGAAAGACAGTAAAAAACCCACCAGGAGTCTTGCTGGTCTGATTTATGCAAAACTCCTTCTGACCTGAAATCTGTCCATCATGTTCATCCCAGTGATCTAAGCAGTACGTGCCAGCAGGCTGTCCAAGAAAATGCATTCTCTACAGCGTCACAGAACACCCTCTGAGGACTATCTCCACTGTCCATCCACTGCTCAGAGCTTCAGGGAATGGCAGCAAAATGAAAGAGCCTGTCTGGTCATTTTGGGTTAAGAGAAAAGTCATCAGGGGCTGCTACTGCACCTGGTTTGATTCGCCCCCAAGTATCTCTTCACCCATGAAAATTGCTTCATTTCAGAGACTGCAGAGCAGATAATGATGAGTTACATCACTCCTCTGGTAATCTGTCGGGACATTTAATTTCAAGGATATTACTTCTTCCTGTGAGGTTGAATTCTCCTGACTTCAGCACCCAGCTTTTGGCTCTTGTAGCATTCTTGATAGCAAGGTTTGAAATCCTTGTTTAATTTATCTATACACAGTGATTAAGTAATCTCTCAACACTGTTTTTGTTAGGTAGGACACTTTAAGATATATTTTATATGGGTTGCTTTTGAGGCTCAATCATTTTTGTGGTCTCCTTTTCAATTCTTCAGGGTTTTCATATGCCTTTTGAAGTGGGTTGATCAGATCAGAATATGCTGTACCAGCAATGGGCTCAGCAAAGTGGTTACTTAGCAAAAGGAAGGTCATCTCTCTACTCTTACATGGCATTCCTCTTTTTAAACATTTTTAATGCAGCATCGGATTAGTGCTCATTATGTTAAGGTCATAGTCAACATTAGTTGAGGTCATAGTCCATTATGACCTTTAAAATTTGGTGAATCATGGCTTTCCGAACAGAGGATTTTATCCTGTAGGAATAATCAGGAAATGTTTATTTCTGCATGTGTTCCTTCCATTTGATTATATGAAAATTCACTTCTTGTCATTTGGCTTTTTAGCTGAATAATTCAGGTAACTGCAATGTACTCAGTTTTCTTCTACCACTCTAACTTCAGACTTAGTCATCCTACATTTAATTGTCTAAATTTTTGATAAAAACATACAGATATATAAAATTTGAGAGCCTTCCAGAACTAATTCCTTTAACAAAGAGTTAGACAACATTTTAAAGAATTATCAATAAATCAGTTTTTGGTCTAAGTACTGCCTTTTAAATTTGATATAGTTTAAGGTTCTTATTTTTTTAAAAAAAAAGCCACCCTTTTTATTTTCAGATTGACATTTTAAACAGGGTTTTTTTCAGACTTTATTACTTAACCAATATTCTTTTTCCTGTATTGACTGCATTATATTTGGAGGTCACTTTTTAACAAAACATTATTAATTCAAGCTTATAAAAATGCATATCCAGTGACCATTCACCACAATTATTTAATTGGCACTATAAATCAGAACATCAAAGAATTATGGAATGTTCTTTTTGCTTCCAGTGAAACAATTGAGATCTCATTTTTTGGCTGTGTTTTCTCAGGTTCTTTCCCTTACAAGGGGGATCCTGATGACAGTCAGTAGCAGCTACTTCATAACAGAGAATGTCGTATCTTGTAGCTCAGAAGTTCTCAAAAGAACTATGAAGTAATCTATTCTGTTTTGAATCCCTAGTAATTCATAACCTATTTATATCAAATCTAACTATACCAAGTATATTTTTATATGATACCGTCTTCAGAAATAATCTTGTTTAGCTGCAATTTCAGGCATAATTCTCCTCTTTGCCGTATAATGATATAGAGCGTTGTATTTATGTAGGTTTCAGCAGATATCTGCCAATACCCCATTTTCTTTGCATAGAGCATGAGGAAAGACCAGAGGGTTAGAACGGCAGTTTTTATTTTGTTCATATATTCAAAGGTGCTTTCATTAAATGTTTATCTCCTTCCGTAAATAAACCACACAGACTACCACACAGCAACGACATAATTAACTGATTGTAATATCAGGGGATGTTACCATGGGAATGAATGATGGTTCCGAAATATTACTACTTGGTGCCATGTATAGAAATTAGAAATAGATTTTTGATTATGAAACGGAGGAAAGTCATGCTGTGATCTTTGTTTCCTTCTTAGGGCTGTGCATTAGAAAGAGCTTTACTTTTCTTCCTCCTCTCTGTTAACCACTGAAGAACTGCTAAGGTCGAATGGTGGAATGCCTTTTAATGCCTCCAAGGACAAATCTTGAAATTTTTGTATGTAAAAATTTTTCAAAAAAAAAAAAAAATCCTGCGTTCAATTTTTCCATTAATGAATTGAAGATGCATCCAATCCTGTAAGCCTGTCCTGCGGCTTTGTTCACAATGTAAATGTAGAATGTTACTCAGCTGACAGTGAAAAAGTATAGTTGCCCTAGCTATTACTGCTCCAGCATCATCACAGATACATTTTCTTGATTTTACTTTTTCACATACACTGGCCTTTTTCAGGAAATAACACTGTCCCTGGTGCAGTCAGTAAGATGGTAATGTTCTTCAGCATTTGTCTTTCTGTGAGGTACTTTTCTGTTAATGCACATAAATACCTGAAGGTTTAATGGTTCAGAAAGCCATAACATAACAGTTAAGTATTACAGTAACCTGTCATAATGTTATTTACTTTTTGAAGAATTTTGATTGTTTCCTCCTTCCTTTCACTGTGTGGAAAGAAGAACATCCAGCTATGAAGTGCATCCAGAAGAAGATTTCTCTGGTAAACATGATCTCTGTCTGATGTCTTAGAGAAGATCATGAATGATTCAAGAGACATGCACCCAAACATCACTCAGAGGGCCCCGCTGTATCTGCTGGAAGGCTCCTCGCTTGTCCTTCACATTTGACATGGAACTGAGTTTGAGGTGTTCAACATGAAGTCAGTCTGGAGGGTCTCGAAGAGCAACGCTTCATTACGTCCCAGGCTCAAGCCAAGACAGTGCTGTCAAATGGCAGTTCAAGTGACAGCAGTTTATGACACTGCCATCTGACACCGTCTGCTTTTCTAGTTTCTTTAGGGTTTGGAGCATGTCGACACTGGCCCAGGATTAAAGCACAGGCTCTTAACAAAAAGTAAATCAAAACCCTGGAGAAGTATCAATTCTCCATAGGCAGGTACTAATATGAGAGACTGTGACGATTGTTTATGAGATTGCCAGTTTTGTTCCAGAGAGAAAAGTGCTGAATTTTAAAATGTCATCTGTTTATAAGGGACAGGAACCAATCCATCACTGTTCTCTGAGGCAGAAGAACCTACCATTTGTTTCCAACAGAGACGTAGTTTCAGACCTCCAAGTATGTGAAAGTTTACCAAATAATTACACATGTAGTACAGGAAGTCCTTTTCACAAGAGGCAATTTAAAGGAACATTGGTTCAGTATTAACTTGAATATAGGGATCTTTATATAGAAACTATTATTTTTTGATGGGCAATTTATCAGGTTATGAAAGTAGAGAAACTAAGGTCATTCCACACTTGCTTTTGTTCAAGGGCAGCACTATGTAAATGCAGAGGGTTGATTCCTCAGTTCGCTGAGATTCAGAAGCAATTTAAGTGCTTTCTCATAGCATAGAGCCTCAGCTAATAAGCCCTGCAGAGTCATACCAGTTCTTCAGAGAGTTAGCTCACAGAGTTCTGCACAACACCCTAGAAATATGTGCAAAGGTACCGAATAATACAGAAAAAACAGAAGTCTGCCTGGATTTATTAACGTCATCATCATACCAGTACTGGTACAATTGAGCCAGCTGCTAGAGGGACATCTACGTGGGTCTCAGAAATACGTTGCTCAATATCCAAGTTTTTAAATCACTTCTTGTCTTGGAGGCAACATCACAAAAACCTTCAGGCTCTGACCCGCATCTAGTAAGTTTGTGCTTAAGCATGCTGGATCTGCTAAGCCAAAGCAAATAAATCCTTCTCTGAGCCACCCACACAGGGCTGGTTGAGCTGTCCTTATGATGCATTTTCTAATGCGACTTCTGCTATCTGTAATAGGTTGCTGTGTCCTTCAGCAATATTCCAGTACATCTTTGCCCCTCCAGTGTGGATTATGGAGGAGACGTGGAAAAGATGACATATTCTTTCCCAGTTCTTCTAAACACCAGCATTCTGTCACTGAAATGACACGGCAGCTCTCAGCTCTCATAGGTAGTCCACAGATAAATGTACATATTTAAAAAATGCCCAGAACTTATGGCATCACAGTAACAGAAAAAAATGAAAGGTAGTCTTTTGAGAGCTCTTTGGATGGGATGACAGGACGTGTCTCTGCCGCAGCCATCAGGCAACACTGGCAGCTGTGAGATTCAGTTACATTTACACTGCCCGATATCTCCCAAATAATATTTAGAAGACTCATTAAACACAGTTAAAAGCCAACTTTTCGCTGTAATTATTGCAAGCACCATGAGCAAGGAAGGAAAAATTTAAAAATACAGAAATAAAAACTTATAGGGTGTAGTTGCTAGTATAACTTTAGTTACTGTGTGAAATAAATAGCACCTTTAAAGGCTTAATTAGACTGACTCATCGGTCCCTGCTTTAACAACGAATGTAATTGTTGCAAGGATGCATTTCATTCTAAAGATCATTTGCAGTGGGGGAGGGAAAATCTACTTAGTTGCGCGTTATTTAGGGGCTGATGTGTTGCCCAACATAGATCTGGATGGCTACTTGTAAAATGTATGCAAGATAGTACTGAATTCTTGTTTTATGTATCGTGATGAGATGAAAGGTTATGACATTTTTATAAAGATAAAAATGAAATTATTCTGCTGCAATGGGTTGAAATGAAACACTTTATCATTTGTTGAGGTAGTAAGTGCATCAAATGAGTTCTCTTATGCTTGGGACATAAATAAAATATCCGTAGTTTATAAACCCAGTCTGATTAGAAGAGCTGTAAGTAAAAAAGGCCACATCAAACACAGCCCCGTGAGTCTAAGGGGACTGCCCCTTTGGTTAAGAATAACAGTGTAAAATAACCTGTAAAAGCCACTCATAAAGAAAGAACATTAACAAATTTATTAAACTGAATACAGGAATGGTTACTGGGAAAGATACTTCTATAGCATAACTTTGACTCTCACTTCTGCTCGTGCTATATATATGTAGGAAGAACGGTAGTGTAATTCTTCATGCCCCATGAATTTAAACCACCTTTGCATCCCTTGAGGGTAACTCTTACGGTGAAAAACACACAGTTCAGCTGATAGAGAGCTACTGTCTTTTTACAATGATTGTGCCAATCCTGAAAGTGCAGCTGTGGTAGGCACCTACAAAGCTGGTACCTACATCCTGGCAGTCTGGCTGTAAAGGAGATTAAAATGATGAAGCTTACACTCCATCATTACCTAAATTAACACCTTTCTCTGTAAGTTTCAGCAAATTCCTGTCACAGTGTTTACTTCTGTCAGCTTCTTGCTTCCTTCCATTTGTGTGGTCAACATCTCCCTGCTGCTGACAGCCACTGACAGTCCATCCTTTCCTTCCCAGAATATCTTAGGAAGTGATTTCTCTTCCAGTGTCAGAGTTAGAGGAATAAAAGCTTGTCAGAAGCTAAATTCTGTCATGACTGAATTGTTAACTTCCCCATTATTTCCATAAAGATCTTTGGTATTATTACAGCTGAACCTTAGCATGGTTACTGTTCTCCTTATTAATGTATTCTTCAAGATCCACCTTTAATTTGAATCATTATAACTATGTTGTAACCAGCTAGGTGAACAACGGCATAGATGATAGGTTTCTTTTGCTCTTCACACTTCATTCAGCCTTTCATGTTCAGAATATATGTCAGCGCTAGAGGAAGGGCACAGAGCTACTTAAATGATCTCAGACAACTCTCTTCACTGAGGAGGCCTCCAGTAAGTAGACGGACCAGGTGACTGGGAAAAGTTCCCATCCTCAGAACAGAGCAGCAGCATGACTCAAAACTGTGCAGAGGCAGCAAACAGAAAATCAGTGCATTTGTCAAAACTGCACAAGACATTCAAAAGTGCAGGGCACAAAATTAAGGCAAACAGAGAAAAATGGCTTTCCTTTAACATAGGTTTCTTATTATTTTTATTAATGTGAAGGTAACCACACTTCACAGCTTGGATTGACTTGCTCTTCAGTTATAATCCCAGCACAAATCCAGCACTACTGTCAGTCATCCACTGCTAAGGACTTCTGAATAAGTGGTCCAAATATGTCTCAGGGCTCACAATATGTTTTGGGGTTTTTTTTTAAACTAGTTTAAGTCAAAGCTAGTGTAAATTACAATCTCTTCTACTAAGCAATTTACTTCTGACGTCCAACTTCTCAGGCAATAAAACAGAAATTGCAGCCATCTTATGCAAAACCCAAAAACGCTCCATGCATGTTTAAAAAGCCTTTAATAGCATAGCACTGGTTTTAGGAGTCCTGCCCCATCTCCTCATGGTATGTTTGACACTAATACCTTCTTCTACTACAGAAATGCCATAGGTTAGACACAAAAGTTTGTAATGAACAGTGAGAATATAGTTCATAGACTGAGATTTCTTAAATGAATGAATAACCACAAGGTAATCATAAAAGTGTCAAAAAAATCACACAAAAAAAGTTACACAATACATGTGAGTAGTTAACACAAAATAGTTTGATTGATACAACAAGGTTTATAAATCACCCTCATTCCGTCTTCCCTGCCTCCTGGAGGTGGCACTTCAAGTAAGTATCTTTGCTATATCAACCTCTATCCTTAAAGAGAACTGAAAAGTCCTATAGTTTTAGTCAGGATCCGTAATTTCTTTGCGTACACTACTTGAAAATGGAAAGCACTTGTTTCAAACTGCATATTCCTTCCTAATAAAGAGTCATCTTTAGTTGCAATGCTTTAGCTTTTCTTCCAGGTTATGTAAGAAACATACTATTTACTGAGCAGTAGCCCAGTAATTACATTAGTAACATGTATTGGATATATATATCTTGAGAATCGCAGCACAGTTTCACCAGCCTCGTAGCACAGGAAAGTGTGGATTTTTTTTTCAATTGAGAAATGTAAACTAACCTTTCACATGCAGTATTTTAACCAGTAATTGTCCAGTATATTGCTGTATTACATAGACAAAACTTGCACAGACTAAAATCAACACACATCCTCAGTAGAAGTTATTCAGTTATGGCTATTAAATATCAATTAACCAGATAAATATTTAAACAATTTAATGTTGATGTACCTGATCCAAAATGTAAACTTTGTCTGAGGAGTTAATGTACGTTCTTTGATCCTCAGCCTTTCAAGAATAAAGCATGCAACAGTAGCCTTTTATAATAAAATCTTCACAGTGGAAAAGAGCGTAAAATGCAACAGGGTGTAATTTCTCATATGGAAATAACCAGATGCATAATGCTTTACCATCACATCAGTTTCTCCACACAGGTCAAACACGAAAGCTGACTGGAATGAAATAATTTGTATGCTTAATTATTTCCATAGGTCCTCAACATAAGCAATTAGGTTTGACAGCACAGTAGAAACTAATAACTGCAAGAGTGTTTTTCATACAGATAATGAAAATTCTAAACAATGATCAATTAAAAGAAAATACGTAGTGCTATATTCTGAAGAATTTATTAACATGGGTTGAAATAACATCATAATTCTATAGTGGACAAAATGATCTCATAGAAAGCCTTAAAAACAGCTTTCCCAGTTTGTTGTCATTTATTCTGTGTATGACATGCATCACAGAAAATCCCTTAAGAATGTTCTAATTGGAATTTCAGGAATTTATGGATGTCTGCTCTCAAACCTCTCGATCTATCCATGTTTTTATATAGCATTTACCACAACAGTATTTGAGTTAATCATTCTGCCTGTAAAATGAGAAACCTGCAAGAAGGTTGTAAAATCAGCCCTACAAGAAGTTGAAAACCTTACATTTTCAAAATCTCTACGCAATCTACAATAACTGTCTTTTACACAACCATGGCAATTTTAAGGTGTAATGTCTGCAATCTATTGCAGTATGAAGGAAGTGTTTAGATCGTAAGGAAGTGAAGTTTCCCCTTAGGAAAGGTTTCAATTTCTTATGGCTATTAAGTTTGTCAGTTATGCAGAACGAATTCTCGTTTGCTTGTCACTTCACACCAGAGTAATTTTTCTATTTCTAGTTAACGTAAACAGCAACAGGAAGAGAGCAATTCTGCAGGCAGAGAGAGAGAAAAAAAAACTTGCTTTGAACTTTAATAAAAATATGTTGCTTGGCGGTGCTCAGAGGCTGGTGGTCTTAGTAGGTGTTTGCAGTCATGGGTAAAGAGTTTTACTGAGCAGAATGCAGATGGAGGAATCTGGGGCACATGAAACGATAGCTACTACACAGATGCCGTTTGTCTTAACGCTGATCAGCACTGTACATTCATGGAAGGAGTGTGGGGTGGTACAGTCTATCATCACGGCTAAAATTTCTCCAAAAAAAAATTAGCTCTGGATAGGAAGAGCATGCTCTGATCACAAGCAAAGGGAGGCACAGTGTCTGCACTCATTTATCTTCTCTTTGAAAGCATGGGATGTCTGGGAATACGCTCTTGTCCCATTGCACCTTAGCACTGACGTGGACATAAGGTGTATGTTAAGCATGAATTGCTTCTTGTGTGAATTAGAGTCCATAGTTGAGAGTTGATCCTGCCTTTGAGCAAGGGATGGACAAAATGACTTCATGACCCTACCAACCTCATTTTCTGTACATCTGTGATTCTGTGCATTGCTGTGAG
Organism: Psophia crepitans; assembly: GCA_013399095.1. Classification (NCBI taxonomy): domain Eukaryota; kingdom Metazoa; phylum Chordata; class Aves; order Gruiformes; family Psophiidae; genus Psophia; species Psophia crepitans. Next base: position 532,878 of record VWZZ01003788.1, on the reverse strand, counting down.
TTAATGATTAGTGGCTTTTTACTACATACTTCTCTGATGTCACAGGCATTACCATACAGTAAATATTGCTAGTGTCGATGCTCCACACATGACACATAAATCAGAAGCATATACTATATAAATACATGTTATCTCTTATAACAAATGTTTTAAAGAATGCACTAATTCACAAAGAATTTAATACTTCAGATTTTTAAAATCCTTAGATTCTTTAACACTCAAATGTTGCTAAGTCATGCTTTTAATTGACGGCATAATTGTTACAGTGAGTTGACATTCACAACTCATTTCATACATAAATGAAAGTTAAGCTACTTAGTGGTGTTGCCTTCATCGACACTTAAATCACAAACACTATTTTTTGAGATGGAAATTTGGCTCCTCTCAATTGTATTTTTAATGCTGTAAAGAAAATGCAGTACTTGGAAACATCCTGAGCTGCATTATTAAACCGCCATATCGCTGTGTCATATAGCGTAGTCTTTCTAGAAAGGCCACAAACCACTGTTAAGTTCTAGATTTTCTGTCCAATTTAATGAAAACATGTTTTCCTGCTCAAAGTCCATCCAAGTTCAGGTAAGAAAGAAGCATTTGTTGTGAAAAGAGAGAAAAATTGATTATCAGAAACTAAATTCCTGGTCCATCCTACAAGCCTTCAAATGTTAGTGAAAAGATGGTCTTGCTATCGCTTGTACATTGTGCAGGAAATGTTGGAAGCATTTTCTGTAAACCCTGACTTCATAAAAATGATCGTACAAAAGAATTGGAATATGACTCCAGAGATTTGACTGTACCTTGACGTCTATGGGAACCTAGGGATTTTCTTGCCTCCACTTCATGGAAAAGTAAGGAGGTGAAGTAATACACTCCGTTCTCCCCTTACTGCTGCTTACCTTGGCAATGAGAAGGTACTTTTCAATTCTGAGTTTGAGCTGTCTTCTCAATAGTGGAAAGCAGGGGTGAAAAAAGTCAATTTAACATTATTCTGGCACTGTCAATTGTTCACAAGTTATTGATCAGGAACTAGTAGTAGAAAGGCAGCCTTCATAATAAAGCTTGCAGCTATTTCGAATTAGCTGCTCTCAGCAGAAGTCATCTTCCTGGAAAAGCCCCACAGAGACCGGCTTAAAATAGGTGTCTTTAGGAGAAAGACACACTGCAAAAAGGCAACAGTACAGGAGAAAACAAAGAACCTAAGAGAACAAGGACATTAAAGTTATTCCTGGGTTCAGTTTTCTCCATCTCCATCTGGTTTAGTGTCAGTATAAAGTTAAGTCCATGTGGTGCCTTCATCCTGCAGGGCTGTAGCTCTGCCTATCTCCTGCTTCTCTGGTGGAAGGGAAGAGATGCAAGTCTGTCTTCTAGATGGATGGGCATGATGGGATGCCTGAGAGGACCTTGTCTACCACAGGCTAGTTTTCCCACTCATTTAACACAGCTCTGCGTTGGTTTCTTGCAGAAACTGTATTGAATACGTGCAAAATTTTCAGTGGAATTTAGTTTACTTAATAAGTCTCTAAAACAATTAGGTCAAGCCAAACAGCTTTTCCACATTCAGAGAGGACATTTTCGAACAGCCTCTTTCCCTGGCTAAGGAACGCAGCAGTGACTGCACACACCATCATGCAATATGCAGCAGTTCAGTCATCAAAGAGCATAAACCTTCTCTAATTTTCTTGCTAGGAGCTGCAGTGGATTTTTTCCCTCTTTGATCCCTATACAGAGGACAGTAGTCTATCTTCAGTTGTTAGGGAGAAGAAATAGAAATCTTGATTTTTTTAAAAATACCTCTACAGTGAGTTTGCATGTGAACTTACTTACAGTTTGGGATAACTGTAAGCGTAAGAAATGAAAAATAGATTTTATCTTAATTAGCTATTTCAACTAGGCTGTTGCTGCCCAAATCGCTACTTGATACATTGTTCTTCTATATTTTTGTAGAAAAGAACAAGAATGCAGTTGTTTGCATGTTATTCCTCTGTTGTTATAGTTGGCTTTAAAGTCTATCAAGGCAGCTGATCACAGTCTTGCTGAGGAAGTAGCTGTTGATTTACTGATCTAGTATCTATGAAATTTATCTGCTTATTCGAGAATAAGTATCCAAAATTAATTCTAATCAATTATATAAAGGGCATCCCTTGGGCTGTGAGTTGTTTGAGGGCAGCCGTAACGGTGGATAGAGTTGCTGACTTCTGAAGAGAACAACTGGTTCTACAGCTCCAGTATTTCTGAGGCTGAGTCAAGAGTACAGTTAGGGTATGACAGTTCATTTTGTGAAACTTAGAGGTTTGTTAGTACTACGTTGAAACAAATCCAGACTCATGTAGTGGCTGTCTGGGATCTCCTACATCTCACAGCAGTGCGCCGGCCGCCAGCTGACAGGTTGCAAAATTCACCTTTTGTTTTCCTCTGGTAAGAACTTCACTGAAACAGAAATGTTTTCTTTTTCTGCAGAAATAATTTGGCATCAGCTAAATGAAATCTTGATGAAAGAAAAAAAAGGTAGTCAGAAATATTTGGCCTTAGCCTTTCTCTCCTAAATACCGTAGGTTTTTAGCTTTTGAATGACAACAGCTATCCCAATAAGATATTTATAGCATGGACTCAAACTGGTCTGGGTTTTGAATAATGTAGGAATCACATAATCAATTTTTTGATTCATTGTTTCAATGTTTGTTTTACAGGTATGAAGGTGTTTTCACTTCCTAATTGATAGCTGCATTTCAAAAAGATGTTTAATGTTTTATAAAAAGATATTAATTAAAGCTGTGAGGTACTGATACAGAACATTAGATAAGGAAAAAAAATGAATATATGGCCAATTCGTTTATGTACATAAAGCACTTCTCTCAAAATATAGTAACATCTCCTGTGAAAGAAGAATAATTAAATGATACATCTCAGCTTAATGTAAAAGTCCTTCAGCTGAGAAATATCATACCAAATACGCTTCCTAGCACTCTTAACAGAGCTAGTCTTTTTAAAAGTGTTTAGAGTTAGAAAGGTATCTTTTGAGATACAGGAAGGTAAAGTAAAAAGCTTTTGTTTGCACTTGAGAGCTTAGTTTCCCAGTCCATCTCAGCAACTGACTGTTCTCTGAGGTCCCCCAGCAGTGGGGAGAGGCTGGGATGAAAGTCCTCAGTGAAGGACCGCTGAGCCCCGGCACAGCCGTTCACGGTAGGGCAGCTGCAGAAGTATGTACAGAGTTGCTTGCCATCCCTCTTCTTCCCACCTCTGCTTCCAGTCCACATGGATTGCAAAGGGTGGTCCCAGCAGGAAGAGGTGATTGAGGAGGCACTTGTGCAGAACCACAGCTCCCATATGCTTCACTTGCTAGGGATTATTTTTTTTTCAATTCCTCTCTCCTAGCCAGGAGAAAAAAATGAGGACTGATAAATTTAGACTCCATACCTACCCCTTATTTGGTGGTTAATAAATTCTGCATTCAAAAGGGATGAGGGTAGTAGATTAGAAGCCATGTGTAGTTCAAGGACATATTTAAAAGAAGAAAGATCCATTGCCAGTTCCACAGGCTTTCTGTTTCATTGAACTAAGAGAGACATCCCGATTTCTGACCTTGTGTCACAACTGTTACTTACTGGGGGGAGAGTGGCTGATTACAGTGATTTGCATCTTGGGACATTTTTCTGGGTTAAGTGGAAGAGTGCTCTTTGAGTCCAAAATTGTTTCCTAGAGAAAAATCCAAGTGGAATGTTTTCCAAAACGTATTTTAGTGATTTTAACTGATTAAAAATAATAGAGCTTATATATCCAGGACATATGTCATACTCTACTTTAAAGATATTGCAAATTGAAAGAAAAATGTGCGAAATATGAGTTCAGTATTAGATGATTGTGCTGTATTTCCAACCTATTCTCTCTTAATCTTTTTTCCTCTGAAACTAATATTAAAATCTGGTATTAATCTTGCTAAAGTAAATATGTTATTAATTTTTACTGCTGTCTTACTATCATTGTTCTATTCATAAGTTCTTAGAAATTTCTCAACGTTCTGGCTCTTCAAACACAGTTACAGCTGGATTTGTAACGATGATAGATTATTTTCCATTTTTTTTAAATACTGACTTATAAAACATCTCTAAAGAACAGAAATAATAGTAGATTATTCCACATCATGTGAAACGCCTTTCAGCTTTTGTTGTGTCGCTCCTACTCTCCTGATTTTTTACTTTTCCCTCATTTGGTCTTAAGCAGGTTGGAGGTTTGTTTTGAATTATTTTCTTAGTTCATCTGCTTAGTTGGTATGCATACCTTAGATTTTTAATGTATGGGCTTAATTTATGTGAGGATCGAACACTATAGAAGTGCTTTTCTTTCTAATGCTGTGAAATGGAAAAGACAGTTGAATTCAGTGGTTCAGGCTGTGACTAAGCATTGCTTTCCTGCCTGTGAAGACTTTGGACTTCTGATGTTTCAAGGTCTGAACCTTTTAAAAGTAGGAAATCATGCACTGTTTGCTGAACAATGGAAATTGGGATCTAAAGGATTCTTTTATGAATAAGTACCAATATCTTTTATTGACCAAATTGAGACAATTTATATGTAAAATGTGAAAAAGCAAGTACAGCGTTGAATTAATTATGTTTCTCTCAATTCATGATGCTACATATTTGTGGAAAGATCTAATTTTATATAATTTCTATGCTTTCCGATTTAAGATTTATGCTAAACATTATTCAATTATACTACATCTGACTTCATTGCTGCAGGATGTTGCTGCTGTAATACAGTAAATAATGGCTGCTAAATAATGTAAACATGGATCTCCATGTTCAGAGAGGCTGCTAACGCAAAGCTGAGTTATCCTACCCCCGCTGTTGCTCTTGACCTCAATCACGCCACTTTTCATGGACTCTTGTCAACTATTGCCTTTCTTGGCTCTACCCTCTTTCATGTCTTCTACTTTTCAGATTGCCTCTTCAGCGGTTCAGTCAGTTAGGCCTGGATCCTTTCTCCTCTTTGCCCTTTCCATTCTTCGTTTATACCCTTCACTGATTTCTGGCCCCCACACAATTTCAAACTTCTGTGTTTATATATGGGGTTTAAATCCACCTCTCTACCCCAGGCTCTTCACAATTAGAGCTTTGTATCATTAACTCACACCTGCATTGCATTTGTTTGTTTTTAAAAACACCCTGCACAACCAGTGAAAAGCCAAAGCTGTTGTCACAGATTATGCTGACGAGGATGAACACAATGACACTGACAACTTCGACACAACATGAAGTTTCAAGTAAAAGCATTGAACAACTTGGCCCAAGTTTTGCGTTTACAGAATAAACAGCAAAAGAATGAGCTGTGGGAGGCTGGACAAGACGAAAGGTTAAGTAGAGAGCAGCAAAGTGTTGTTCCCCAATGAGTGTCACCGAGGAATTTGGGCCCAGCTCTCTTTTTGTAGGACCGGAGTGGCACATTTTCAGTTGACAGACACCATTCTGTAAATCTGTCACTAGGAATCGTTGGTTTCTTAAAGAACTGAGGTGGAGGGTAGGAGCTAGGAGGCTGGAGAAGGACTTGGCGTAGTTTTAAGAGCCTGCAGAGCTATTGGAGCTGTAGTTTCTCTGGGCTGGTTCAGACTGCAGCATTGCCTGGGATTTCCCTGAGACAGGGAAGAGCAGCACAGCTCCAGCGCTGATGTGTTAGCCAGCCTCCAGCCCTGACTCCTGCAAACACCTTACACCGCCTTACTGAAATGCATCCTCGGAGGGCAGCGCTGTAGGTGTGGAAGGCAGGTGTCTTCCAAAGTGACAGTACTGCACTGCTCTTTCTGTCAAATAAGTTTCCATTGGTTCAGTGGGTCAGTAGAAGTCCCGCAGCAGCACGGTGGTGCTGGAGGCCTCCCGGTAGCAGTGCCAAGCTTGGGCTGGCCTCACCTCTACAGCTAATGTCAGCCTCTAGCTCTGTGTACAAAATTGTGTTTGCAGGTCACAGGATTTTGTTGTGAGAGCGAGAGTCAGCGGTAAGTTGGCAGCACGTTAGAGATGTAGTGAATAGTCTCTCTTTAACCTATTTTTTTCTTTTGATGTCGCAGGAAATATTCAGGAAGTCATATTACAAGAACACTTGGAAAAAGAAGATGAGATTCTGGTTTCCTTGGCTGGTTTGAAGCAGGTATAACTACTGCTTAACTTAACCCTCTTGTATCCACCTAGTGCTATTAGTCCTTTCTTTTTTTTCTCCTTTCTTACTCTTTTTCTATACTGCTGTTTTGTCTTGTAGCTGTTTTACTAATATCAACACATCAAGTATTGCAGCGTACTTTTATTTTAGAAGGTAAAACTCAGCTATAAAGAATTCCAATGACTTGCACGGTATGTGCGCCCTGAAAAGTTACAGAGGCCTCAAACCAGAACTGAGGCAGTACGACACCAAGTTCTGGACTTAAGCCACACCATCATTTTTCTTAATGCAAAATGTAAATGCTAGGCAATAATCATGCCTGTGTCTCCATTATTTAAATGGGACGATGCTTGAATGTCATTGAATTAAAAGAAAAAATACTATGTACATAAAATGAGAATACTGCTGAGCATCTGTAGCTCTGATTATACTGTCCTCTGCTCCCTCAAAATACATTTTATTGGGAACGATGTGACATATGTTAAATCTATAACAAGGTAGGGAATAATCTTAACAGTTTCTCTTTAGATTTCTTGGATACTTGTTTTGCAGACTCTGATACAACCACATTTCACTGAAACTTATGTCTCTAGCCAATATAGATATGAATATTGACTTGCTTCTTATCTCTTCAAAGCAAGTATTTTTGGGAAATCGTATAGGAAAGCATACTGCACAGAGCTTTAGAAAATGTAGAACTCCTCCAAATTTCTAACCTACATTCTTTCCCATCCCGTTCAACAACAGATCAAGGACATCCTGAAAGGTTCCCTGCGTTTCAACCAGAGCCAGCTGGAAGCTGAAGAAAACGAGCAAATCACGATCGCCGATGATCATTACTGTTCCAACAGTCAGAACAAGGGGACAGGTGATGTCCTAAAGGGACCTGTTATGATGACAAAACAACAGTTCATCTCAGGACGACAGGTAAGATGAAAGTATCTCAAACAGGTCATTAATGGAATTAGTCTGGTATTTTTTGGAGACTTCCTTTTTCATGTCCAGACATGACATGGGAACACACCAACAGTCCTGGTGCATATGGAGCCATGGTTAAAAATTTCTCTCTAGCTCCTGTCCTAATCCCATCAATAGTTCTTATTGTAGCCTTATGCTCTACACACAGATATTTAAGTGTTATGCAGTGTTTGGGAGTTTCTTCTTTCAGATTGTTGAATCACAGACCCACGGATTAATTTCCTACAAATACATGTGAAAACTGGAGGTAAATGTTCCCGTACCAGTTGATTATTCTCACCATCCTTGTCCTCCAGAATCCCATTACGTAAGAGCTGATTATCTGCATTGCAGCGTATCCATGGTCAGTGCCAAAAAGGAAATAGCGAGGAGGTTTCTTTTACTTTCTACTCCATTGTATTGACTTTCTCCTTGAATCAGTAAACAGTGTTTTCACATCCAAAGCATCAGTCACAGGACAAGTTCACACACAGAAAGAGGTATTTTCCTTTCATGTTTAAATGTCCCTCTCTGTCTAAGACTCAGTCTGACTGAAATGTGGTCTTAAAAAACAAGTACTTTTGAATATGCGCGTCTATACCATTTTCAGTATTAGAGTTCTAATAATTCTAGACTGCCACCCTGATACTGATACACTCCTAAATCCAGGGGTAGCACTATCATCATGGAGTCTAACTGAGTCTGCACTCAGCTTACTCTTGACAAATTTAATGAGGAACTAGAGGAAATATTTATTCATCTTCAAATAATGACACAGGGTTGTTTTGATTTATTGCACACAATCCCTTTGAGTTAGCACACTCTGTTAAAAATCATATTTAATTGTATTTCAGTAGTGGAAGCAATACTGAGATTTATTTTTTTTTACTTAGTAATGGCAGGTTCAAAGAGCAAAGCTTTGCTAGAAAGCTTTCATTGCTTCTTTAGCCGTTGCAATCACTACTTCCTACCATAATAAAGGCATAGGTTAAACTGCTGTAGCATATTGAAGTGTTCATATAATGACCTATTTTTGCCCTTTATCTCCCAGCATTTTATACAAAGTGTCTTTTGATTTCTTGCCAAAATGGCACATACTATTTTTTTAATTCTTTTTACTTGGATTTACTATAGAAACTGGAAGGTAGAATGCTATATAGGATAACAACACACTGTATGAGTGTGTGCAGGTCCAACTCATAGAATCATCATAGAATCATTAAGGTTGGAAGAGACCTCAAGGACCATCTAGTCCAACCGTCCCACCACCACCTGTGCTGCAGAAGCCCTTACTAGGTGATCCTGCTTTAGCAGGGGGCTGGACTAGATGATCTCGAGAGGTCCCTTCCAACCCCTACCAATCTGTGATTCTGTGATTACTGAGACTCTGGTGTCACTGGGCGGAGGCGCTGGGGATTTGCGCTTTGAGTATTGGGAGTGGGGCAGGTGAAGCCTGCTCTGTGCAGGTTTCTTTCTTGCCAATGGAAATTTTCAGGGTTGATGTGTAATGAGGTCTCACCCCAATGTGCAGTCGAAGTATACATCCAGCCACAAGAGCCAAGAGGTGTCTGTGTGTCCCACAGTTTCCGTGTGCTCCATGAGGCTGTTCGTAAGCCAACTACAAGCGACATGAGTAGAGGTTGTACAAGCTGAGCTGCCGCAGAGCGTTAATGAGGCTTCAGCACTGCATGGTCTACATTTGGAGGTGCAGTACATCCATACGGATGAGCGTCCTCTCCTCTTATCTTCAGGAAGTTCCAATTATGATCATGAGCAGCAGCCCCTACAACAGAAAGAAAAAGAAAAGATTAGGGTTAGAAATGGGAGGTCCAGGAGGACTGTTAGTATCCCAACAGTCGGTGCTGTTTCCAAGCCCATCATCTTTAACCACGGTATCCAGTATCAAACAAAAAGAGGAGAGCTTTGGACCCCTTCTAATAAAGCACGGGAAAATAGAACTGCTGAATTTAGTGAACTGTGACATTCGACTGTTAATTGATGGGGTCAGTTGTTGGCCCAAACTGGACCACAGCCCGGGCTTTTAGTATTCTTCTCTGCTGAAGAAAATGGACTGCACTGATGCCCAGGGTCAAGCCGGGAGAATTTACAGAGATCTGCAGGGGGATTAAAAATTGTGACCACTTCTAGATCCTTTAATGCATTTTTTGCTAAATAAATTTTACTGTATTTCCATTTTCTGTGACTTTGGTAATGCATGTAATTCTGTTTGATGTGACTTACACTGTAGAGATTTTTCTCTGGTGGAATTACAGGGGTATTTTCTAGAACAGCTGAAACCGTTACAGGTGTAGCTATTGTGTAGCAACTGAGATTAAAATCTGGGCTTTTGTGCTTGGTTGTTATATAATTATAAATTATTTATCATCTTTATCATCTTTACTTTTTTTTTTTGCCTCAAAATCCCTTTCTGGAAAGTGAGGATAAGGATACAGCCCTTCTTTAGAAAGGAAAGCTGCAAAATTAAAAATGCAAAAAATGAAGATAAAGGCTGAAAGACATAGAGCATTTTTTGGAATGTTTGACTTTGGTAGCAGCACGCAGTTGACAAACAGAAGGCTTCTGTTGCTAAATAATGAATGATAATTAACACATTATCTTGCCTTTATGTCTGTTCAAAGAAGGAGGCAAAACGAGCTGCTGTTCTTCTAAGCTTTGTCGAGTTGTATCCTTACAGTCAGGTTTAACTCATTCACAGTATGAAGGCAATTGAAATAAGCCTGGTCCTAGTAGCTGATATTCATCAGGAAAAAACGTTTGGAGAAGCCATATGGCAACGGGCGTAAGGTTGTTATACTTCCAGTAGCTTTGGAAGTTAATTCTGTCATTTTTCATTTATTCAGTAGTGGCAGCAGATGGGAGAAAACATGGTTCACGTCAGCATGAGTTTCCTGAAACAGAAACAGGCAGAAGAAGAAGGGAGGAGGTATTTTACCTCTGGAAATCTCAGTACCAAAATACCAGTGTATGCCAGGGATAGGCAAACATTTACGGGAGGCCCTTTTATAGCATTTTGGAGTCCATACCTATGCTTTGCTACTTCTCTGATACTTCAGTGCGCTGTAGGTCTCTTTAACCGAACCAAAAAGCGCAGGTAGAATGACAAGCAGTGTTGCAAAGCACAACACGTAACAAGAAGAAACTGAGGTGAGTAGTTTCCTTTCCCTTTATTAAAGGGCAGGATGCTTTTTTTTTTTAATTACTGCACAAGAGCGCGGTTTTGGAAGCAGAATTTAGGAACTTGCAACACCAGCACAAAATGCTGATGACAGAGGGCCCTTGCTGGGGCTCACTGCCAAAGGGAAGACACCCCTTTAGCATGCTGAGGGGGTGCCGGCCAGGAAAGTACCGATCTCACTGGGCGAGTGTGTCACTGCGTAACATCCGTGTCACCCCACGCAAGGTGGACCCGTCTTGCATGTGAGGGCTGCAATGACCAAAACAGCATGATCTTGATAGCTTGGAAGAATAATAAAGCGTGTGATTTTGCAAAATGAGACTGTGCTGCGTTCCCTGAGAGCTTTTAAATAGAAGTGTGGAAAGAAGCCAGGTGGATTACGCAACAGTGGTTGTTTAAAGGAACGCGTATTTCTGTTGTTCTGGGGGCGGGGGAGGCTGGGGAACAAAGTGCTGAAATGTTGAACACAGCATTTAGAGCTCCCAAAAAAGCCTCACCTGGCCCTGTCGTGTGGCTGCGCTGGGTGCCTACAAAATCAGGCGACTACTGACACGTTGGTGGAGCAGAGCCACGGTTGCGCGCTGCCTGTGTCCTCGGCCCCCTGGAGACAGCAGCCGATCGACTGACGGCTCATGAAGACAGCATTTCAAACAGACCAGATGAAAGCAAAAAGCTAATTAATAACAAATGATGTCTCAGCTCAGCAGTGCTTAAACAGCGAAGTATCCCTCCTTGTAGGGTAGATCTGTGTGTTTTTAACTTCATGGAAAGCGCTTGAAGTTGTTGACATTTGAACGACCCTGGTTCTGCGCAGATCAGGATGGTGGAGATCAGTTTTGGTAGCACTCAGCACAGGACAGCTGTTGATATTTTTAAAAGCAGTCTGCTTGGTTTGGTGTGAATTTTATTGTCATCCGAGGAAAATGAATTGGTACCAAAAAATAATCGATGTAAATTTCTATTCGTTTGACAACTGTCTTATGTTGGGACCTTTAAAATTGTAACGAATACTCTGGACTTAAGATGAATGAGAAAGTATTAAAATGGGTTAATTACAAAACAGAATACTATGTATTATACCTTCATAATAATATAGTATTATTATACCTAGTTACTATATAGATAACACAAAAAAAAATATAAATTATAAAACCAGGATGTTTTAAAAATTTACTGCAAAGGGAGATATTTGAATCCTCATTCATACAAATTTTGGAAGAGAACAGGTCACAGTTCTGTATTTGAACGTTCTTTCACATTCAGATTATATTTATCTTGTTTGTGACTTTTAACAATTTGGAACAACTGTGTAAATAACAACCAAAGACTTCAATCTCCCTCATTTCATATTACAGTCATTCTTAATCACTGGTGGGTTTTGCTCCCTGAGCTACTCTACAGTTTCCTTTCCAGAGAGTTCTGCTCTATAATCAGTAATCAGAGCAATGAAAAATTGTTTTCAGCTGTAATAATAGATTTGGCAAAATAAGTTTTGCTGGAGCCATAGATACTGTAACGCCAAGTTGTGGCTTGCCAATACTTGTCATGACCTCCATACTCCAATTTTATACACTGTGCTGAAGGTCTAACTTTGTCATTCAGATTCTTCCTGTTCTTTTTTGTTACTGGTTTCTTTTTTTTCTTTAATACCTACAGTCTCTCTTTTACCCCAAAGTGAATTTACATTTGCCTTTTTTCGGCGAAAGAGTTGTGGCTGAAGGGCTTGTAGTTGACACACATGTTGACATACACATTTCCCCAGCTGCCCCTCTACTTCTCCTTTTTCTCAGTCTTGCATTAGCGTAATCAAATATATTGGTTTCAATATCACACCACTTCAGGATTCTTGTCCCCACAGACTGCTTTACAGGTTGCATTATTAAGCCGAAAAAAATTGTCTGACAGCAGCTAAGAAAGCAGCCATATTCTTGTCAGAGGAACACAGTGCTAGGTAGCGCATGTCCATTTGGGCTGCAATCAGGCGAATAGGCTGCCAGTTGTCAACAATTAAGAAATCCCACTCTGCTGTATATGCCAGTCTTCCCTTCTAATTACATATAGCTCTGACTGTTGAAAAGATAGTTTTCTCCTGAATATGGCTAGTTGGAATATAAGATTGCAGTTTGTAGAGACTTTTCTGGTACGCTGACGTGTAGTCTTGATCCACGACCCTTGTTTTCTGGTAGAGTTAAGAAATATTCAACAACACTAAGGCTAGAAGCCCTGGGAGCCCTGATCTGCCCAACCTGAACCGGTGCACACTAAACCAGGTCTATGTACACCTCAGATTCCACATGGGAGGGTTTTACTAGGAAATTTTATATCAAACAATTCTACTGACAAGCTCCAAGATGCCGTTGTACATGCAAACCAGCAAAAAATTCCTCAATACTACTTCATGAATTACTGCAGAAAGCTAACAGCAGTGAGGATATTACTGAAAATCTTCGTGACTGTAATGTACGTGTTGGATGCCTCGCTGCTGTGATCACTACATGGATGCCCTATGATGATGAAACATGTAAGACTGCTATACCAAATAATGTATTTGTAGAGTGTTAGCTTTGATGCTTTTGTTAATAACAAATAAATTATTTCATCAAAAGTTGATATCCACTTTAGTTTTTACGTCTTGATTTGGGCATTACTACTTTTGGATAGTGATAATTCCTTCATCCGATTCCCATATCAGTGACGTGCATTGTAAACCTCATTAAGTGGTAAAACTGGTACTAACTTTAAGTCCTTTCTGTGCTGTTGTCTCGCAGACTACGACTGATTCGAGCACTAGTGAGAACAAGAGTGCTGATGACTATATTATGGTTTCCAAAGAAGAGGAAGGAAGTAGAAGAGCTGTCCTGGAGCCAGCACAGCCCCATCAGCCACACAAGGAGGCAGCAGTGAAGCCAGAAGCTCCGTCTCGTTCTTCTTTGATATTCTCTGACCCACTGATGGGCTCCATTTCAGCCTCCTCCAGCAACCTGAGCTCCAGCCCTGATGATGACAGTAGTAACAACAGCAAAGATTCTGACTTTGCTATTGTCAGCCCACTGGACATCTAAAGGAACAGGTTGGGAGAGTTTGGGAGGTTGGTTGTTACGCCTCGGCTCAAATTCCTATGATTCCAGGGCCTGGATAGTTCTTTGGATTAGAAGGACAGAAAATAAAGGTAACCCATTTCAGCTGCCAAAAGTCTAAATTAAAACAAAAGAAAAAGAAAAACCCACAAATTTGCAACTCTTCAGAAAGAACAGACACCTTCTAATAACTGCCTTAAATAAAGACCTATTAAAACCTGGTTCTAATATACAGTTATTCTTAGTTATAGAGTTATCTTACTTAGGAGCTTTGTTACTATAGAACTGTTGCTTTCCCAAAACATAGAATAGTATGTGCTAGGTACCATAATGGATTAGGAAATGTGTAGATACTTGGCATCTGACCTGAAGCAGCAAAGGCAAGCTAGATTTAATATTATCCTTTCACAAAATATGCTCGACTGGGTTTTCTGAGTAGGAAAGGGTACTGTTTCTTCAGAGACTCTGATTAGAGAAGTGGGGAAAGTATGTCAGAAAGATTAAAAGCATCATGTTGGCAGTAAGCTTGTTCTCAGTTGAGGAATCCTGGTTTCTTCATTTTCATCCGGCAGTAGCCTGAGGTGTGTTCAAGGCAGAGGTTTATGTAGTTGTTCCTCGGCGCTGTCTTACAGGGGAACGTGTGACAAATTTCTTGAGAACGGGGACCGATACAACAGAGCCTTATTTCCCTTTGCCTACTTCTTTTCCGCTTGAGAGATCCCAGTTCACCTCTTTCCCTCTCTATATCTGCCTACTTCCACTCCCCCGGCATTTTTATTTTACTGCGATTACCACCGTTAAAACAGTAGGGAAAGGGAAATTACAGTATTTCATAGTGTAGACCTGAGCCAGTTGAACTAAAACTAGCTTGAGTATGATAACTTACCAGGGAAGGGTGCAAAGTGAAAGGAAATGTTCATAATTAAAAGCACTTTATGTCTCATTACTATTATCTTCTATAGACTCTGTTTACATATATTCCCTTACGATTTCCACATTTCTAGTCAAAGAAAATATAATGGTGCGGCAGCGTTAACCAACAGAAAGTTACTAACTCTGGAACTTGTTCTTCTATGGAAAAGTGTATTTCTCTCCCATCGAGTACATAGTACATCTAATAACAGCTTTTTCAAGTGGGTATGGAGCGGGGGGGGGGGATGTACTTGCTGATCCCTTTAAACTCTGTTAGAATTCACAAAAAGAAGGTGGTGGTGAGTGGACCCCAGCTCTTGTAGGACCTACACAGAACTAGCTTGAGGAAAGAATGCTAGAAAGTCACTCTATAACAACAGCAAAAAAAAAAATTTAAAAATTGCATTATTTACTTTTAAGATACATATACATTATACCATGCAGCAACTTCATAATTGCATGGCAAAGCTTGTGTTTGTGTGGAGTTAAGAAAGGTAGTTATTTGCTGCTTAGTCTGTAATTGTAAATGGAGTTAAGTACCGTATTCCAAAGATGAGGTGACATGTAGTTTGCTGGTCTTAGATTTTACAGGGTCTGTGTCAGTGACTGCGATGAAGAGATAATTGTCACGTAATTACATGGTAGCTGACGTACCCGCACACACTCAAAAGCCGCCGTGTAGTTCTCCTGAGATTATTTGTGCCTTGTAACATGATAAAATGCTAGAATGTTATGAGCAAGCCTAGCATCATACCTCTCCGCCACAGGGTGGTACGAACAGTCAGATGACTGGTCAGATGAAAGGTCTTAAACGCGGAACATTTCAGAGAGGTGTTTGTTTTGGTTTAATTTTAAGCTTCATAGAAAATCACTTTGGAATTCAGCATGCATGCCTGTCTTCAGGTTCATTTTATTTCCCTGAGTTTGCATGAATGCCGGGGGATTAGGTGGCTGTTGATTTATTTAGGTCTTTCAAGCTTTTCTAGCCTTAACCCATTCAGCGAGGCTTGTGCCACACCACCAACAAAGGGGAATCTGTTCAAGAAGTACCTGTGGAAAGAGGAAAGAAATATTCTGGGGACAGAGAGAGAAGTTTTATATTCTGTAATACATAAGCCTTCAAAGATTCCAGTACTTTGGCAGGGGAAAACCTTTTTACTTCTTTTTTTTTAATTTTTTTTTAAGCATCAGTCTTTTGATTTCTGTTCGGATTGTTTGTTTCAGGGATCACATTGCTATTTTCTTGAACAGTCGCATTGCCAATGGAAGTGTGTGATTTGCACAGTTCTTTTATTTTTGTAAGTCAGTTGTATCTTTAATATTGCATATTTTAAAAGTGCACTAAAAGTATACAAAGATGGATGAGCTGAATGCCTGTCGTGCCATGGGACATGATAAAAATCTTCAGAAGCAGAGAGATGATTATACAAGTAAGATCAGAGCAAATTCCAGTAAATGAATCTGCTTTGGTTATACCGTGTCCTTCCACATCTCAAATATGTTGTCTCTGATACTTGTTCAGAGTGCAGAGATAAAATTTTGTATATTGATTAAGTCAATATACACCTGTAAGTTAGACAAAATGTCATCACCCTCTCTTGCGTTATGTTAAGAATATACCGAGAAAGAAATTGCCATTTAAAATACAAGATTATTCTTTTTCTCCAGAGATGACCTGCTCGTAATGTTCATGGATAACAATAATCAGATAGAAAAATTACATGCATTGCAAATTACTGATGAAAACTAATATGGTGGTAAGACACGTATCTGAGACTGTCATACTGTATCTCACATCTGTAATTTATGACCGGTTAAAGTCTCTTGCATGTTGTGTCAGTTGTATGTACTGCAGAAAGGCAGTATCATGTTTTGACTGGGTATTCATTTGGTTGTGGAACTTTGTATCTTTACTCTGGAAGAACATATAGCCCGCTTTATTAAAGAAAGAATTAACAAATTTTCTGAGCTGTGCTTGTGCTGTTTTCTCAAAAAAGGAGGGAAAGCTTTTTGACTAGAATACTGGAAATAAGATTTCTGAGAACGAAGGTGATTAAAAACTTTCAAACTATCTCATTATCTATATAAGCACAAAGATTATTAATATTTTAGTCAGATTTTATATATGTGATCCAGGGAATAAAACTGCGTGTCATTTATCTCACCCAAACAACACAGAACATTTCCTATTTTACCATATTTATTGTATCTGAAAATAACAAACCAGAATTTTATGTGGTATAACTTTTTCTGCAATTTCATGGAACTTGGTATAGTTACACCATTGTGTCTCAGTCACAGTCGCAGCATCTGTACAGTACTTTTCTACATCTTAATACTTGATTTCACATTCTTAAATGTTTCCTGTGATTCTCCAGTATGTTCTCCTCATTAGATGGCACTGAGGCAGCTATTGAATTTCAGATTTAAGGTGTACTTGTGCCTGGCAGTTACCGTGTCATCTGTTCAAACACAGGAATCCTAACGTGAACAGATTTCTGAGGTCTGAGTGTCAGCCCTTAAATAATACTTTTGATTTTGTGCTGCATGTGTTGGTCTTGAGTGAATGTCTGTAATGGTTTATTAGACTTGAAAAGGTGCAATTTCATAAAATAAACTTCATTTGGCTATGGAATAGTAACTACACTGTCTCACAATCTGTGCTGTTCTTTTAAGAGTGATTATATAGTCCCTGCATTAGTGTTTCCTGTGCCGCCGAATCTGCTAGACTCCCACTTCGGTAGCTAGCTAAATTTAGAGATGAAAGAGCATGAAAGAAGGTCATCAGAGAAACAGCAACTTGAAATGTGCACATAGGCAACTTATTTGGTGCTGCTTTGCAATATATTTAACCACTAAAGTGTTGAGGGAGGTTTTAGATGCGTGGGACGCTCCTGCAAGAGGCAAAGTGCATAACCCTAGAAACAGATGAGCCGGAAAGGATGCAACATGAGACTCCTTTAAACTACAGATTCTTTTTAATCTTCTTCTCTGAGTTTGTACAGAGCTTCTAGCATAGTTTGCCAGATGCTGTCAAAATTAGGGTAATAATAATGTACTCATTATTTCACCAGGTTTTGCTCTTTCAGTGAGCTAGATGTAATCCAATAATACGAGGAGTCTGACCCCACACAGCTGAAATAAGTGCAATTGGAGAGCAGTAGTTTAAGTAAATAAACCACAAAAAAAGAAAAAAAAAAACCACACCAGAAGTAGGACAGCAATGTTACCAAATACAAAAAGCTAAATGTGCTTCACGTAGTCCTTGCGTACCTTGTTTGACTACGCCAGGTAAGTTTGTGCAAACCTATCTTTGTTTTAACTTGCAAAATCCCAGCCACGCTTAGCCGCAGGAAGCGCTAACCCGCGTCAGCTGCAGAGGGACGGCACTGCCGTTCCGTTTTCTGTGGAGGGTAAGAATTTGATCCGTCAAATCCCACTGCTCTCACACTTTCACTGTCTTCCATGGTGACAACATGAGAAACCCTGTAAGCATTTCCAGAGACCTGAAGGGAACTCTGCTGCTTAGGTTGTCCGTGCAGTCACCAAGCTTTGAGCTGGAAAAGTTTTCACAGCTTTGCCTTTCACTGGGAGCTTCGGGGACTGTGGCGAGATTAGGTTTTGTCTGACTTCTTAACTGGCACAAAGAAGCATTCGAAGATGCTATAAATTACCATGTCAGCGTTTGAGACCTTTTAGACTATAAATTGCCACATAGTTTTGAGATGGAAGAATAGTTGTCACAATATCTTGGTTTCTCACCTGCTGTGTTAATTGAATCCAGGGGATGGGAATATGGTAGCATTTTCAGATCAGCACTAAATTCCCCTTTAAAATAAGATAAAAATAATCAAGCAAACGGATACTAAGAGGCAGATTGTCAGAGGTGTCATACAGCTTTCTGCCTAATACATACCTCTGTGCAATACTCAGGATGTGCGACGTTTTCATCCATGAATAGGGGGACTTGAAACAGCCTGGAACACATGGCAAATAATATACATGAATGTGAACCTGTTCTTAAAAACATTTTTAAAGCTCCAAGGATCAAAATACATCAGAACATGAAAAAAAAATGTTTAAATACAGATGAAGCTTATCAGATCTCAACAAAGTTTCACCTAGTTTAGAAAAATGTTAGATTTTCTTACGAAAAGCTGATTACTTACTTTATTGCTTCTTCCACCATGCAGACCTACCATTAGCACTGACACTGCTGTCTGGATTGCTGCAGTATTTGCACCCATAGTCCACGTAATACGCACCACAGCAGCAAGCCGGGGGTTGAACAATATTAGGGTAGGGTTTGGTGTGAGCACTCCAACTGTTACTTTCTCCACTTATCCCTGCCTTGCCATCCCTACCTGGGCTTTATCCACAAGTGTCTTTTTTTTATCGCTCTTTGTAAGGTCTGCAAGTCTTTTGGCATCACACCTGCATTGCACATGCCGCGATGCACCTCCAGCCTCCAGGTGATACCACAGTGCGACTTACAAAGGCACCTAAAGGTGGGAGTTTGGGACCACAGTGAACTGCTTGTATTTCAGTATTGTGCTTCAGACCAGTAACTTTCAAAATCTGGAGAAAATTAATTCCAGTATATGAGCAATGAATTGCACATTGACTAAGTTGCAAAGAAGTTGTGATGGGGGAACTCCCCGGCAGACCCTCTTTCCAAACTCCTTTTGTTCTCATTTCCCACAGTCAAGCCCATCTGGCAGTTTTGTCGTGCTGGACACAACCCATAAAAACTTCAACTGTTTAATCTTCTTGAATAAATAAACTCTCAGTCACTGTGATCAAAGTTAGTTGTTCATCATCTGAGGACTGCAATACTCCTTGCCTGCAGCCTGGCCACCAGCCCAGCCAGGGTGCTCCCTGTTCTCCTGTAAAATCTGAAATCTTATGAAAAAATCTCTCAGTGCTTATGCAGCAGGTGGTATCCATATTCAGTCTTCATATCTTCCCTGTGGTAAGCTTTGTTGTAAGTTTTATTGCTGAATAGTCTATCCACACTTTCTTTGTAATTCTTGCAAGCAGGAAAAAAAAGTAGAAGAAAAATACTGACTTTGCTTTTTCTTTCCTCCCTCTCCTGGTAAAGATTCTTTGCTGAGGATTTTTGGTTCCTTAACCTGTGAAACAGCCTATGTGTATTTAAACTTCTGATATGTTTTGTCTTAAAAATGCTGAAAGAAAAAATTGATTTCTCCAAAACTTTTCCCATACTAAGTGGAGGTTGACTTAAGCATCAACTTTACAAATCTATAAATGGGGGTAGTGTATATTTCCAGTTTCTAAAACACAGTGCATTTTAGTAAACACGTTGGACCACAACTGGGCTAATATACACTTACTGAGGTATGCCATTTTCTTTTAAATAAATCATTGCTCCCCCTGGTGAGACTGCGGAGACGGGGAGCAGCCTCAGGCCCAGGAGGCCGATGTAGCGTGGTACCAGCACTCATCCGCGTTCCTCAGGAGGGGCCATGGCTGTATTCGGGGCAGGATGCTCCTGGGCATGGCGGAAGGTGCCCCATGGCTGCGCTTGGAGGAAATGCAGGATGCCCAAGGCCACACCATGCCGATGTGTGTGCCCCCGCTGTGTGGGGCACAGGAGGGCTCATCCTAATGCAAGGGCCATGGGCTGCAGTGCTACTGGGAAGTTGGAGGATCACAAAATAAGGGTTAGTGTTTGCTGCCTTCCATGGACCTTTAAGCTGCAGCGTAAATAAAAATGGAAGCGCAATTGCCAAGCATCATTAACCGTGCTGGCATTGCTGTCGCTGCGGTGTGCTTTCCTCAGTGTTTTCTTTCTGTGGGATGCAGATTTTACATTATAGAGTGGCTTGTAAAGAAGAAAGGAGAGTCTTCATATTTTGGCATTTTTGCTGTATGTGAATATTATTTTTTTAACGAAATGTTGTTCTTGATGTAAGTCCACAGACAGACTGTGACAACTTCTCTCCTCTGTCCCCTGTATATCAGGCATTTTGAAATAAGCAGAAGATAATATAGAGAAATAGCAACTTCAAAATTCTTGTAATTAAGCATTGGGATTAGTACGTTTGCTAACTCGCACTGACTAGAAAGAACAATGCCTGTTAAGACATGCTGGAGAAAGGCAAGATGTCTACAATTCTTCAGCTATGTGGGCACAAGACTTTGTGGTTTGCCAGTGCTTATTTAGGCGTATCTGGCCCTACTGGAGAAAGTTACATGATGAATATCGCTTCACCAGAATTTTTTTTTTACAGAAAGAAAATCAGTATGCGCTTTTGCTTATTTTTTTCTATTCTTTGCTTAGTGTTTTCTAAAATCTTTGGTTCTCTGTGAATAATTTTGGTGGTGCTTCTCTAAGGTATGGCAAGAGTTTATTTTCCTTCCTCATCATCCTCTGTCTTCCTATCTGCACCCTAGCATGTGCACAACCTGCAGAACCATCTGACCTCCCCACCACCGCTTTCCCCAGGTCATGATTTATGAGAGATCCAGTTGCGAATCATTTTGGGAAAACCGCAATGAAGGACGTGAGGGTATGACACAAATCACAGCGTGACACAAGTTAGCAAGTTGCACCTTGCAAGAAAAACCTTCATTCATTCTTTGACCTTGCAAAGCCACAAGCATAACAAGAGTCACGGGCTATTGAGGAGTCTGGCTTTTTGTGAAGGGTAAGCATTTGTGGGAAGCAATCTGCATGGTAGAGTTATGTACCATTATTTAAGAATAATTGTATCCTCTGCATCAAAATCTGACTTCCAGTGAGTTTGTAAAACACACAGCGAAGACCTCGAAAGCACGGACGAGCAGTCCCAAATCCTCTCATCTCATAAGCCTTCATCATCAATGCACATTGTGGACACTGAAGTGATCAAGATGAATACAAGTGCTGGAAGCTGGTGATAAAAATACTCTGATTTCTACTGCAAAATGCTGATGACACCAAATAGAAAGATCAGGTAGGAAACAAGTGAATTCAACAAATTGTGAAATATCACCCTCTCCTTCAGAAAGGAATTTTAAAAGTTTCAGATATACTGGTTTGGTATTGTTTAAGAGAAAGTCACCTTCTGGTTCCAAATTACATCATTTTGAAATTTGATGTAATTCTTTACAGAAAGCTGAAAACCTGAAATATACACAAAACATTTCTAATTCATCAAAATATTTCAGATAACGACATTTTAAAATTAATTTATCAAATCATCGATTTTTGGATGGAGGGGGGCTTATCTTTAGTAAGGATCAGGAGTGCGTGCCTGTGCTGGCGGATGCTCCTTGGGAACAGAGCCGGGCAAGTGTGAAACTGAGAAAGACTTAGAATTGAGATCGGGCTTTGCAGCTTACACTCTCACAGCCAAGTTGGGCATTTTATGGTGCTGGATGCAGAAGGTTTGTGGCCTGAAAAGCTCACTCCTCTAGGAGAACCAGTGAGTGGCCAGTCAGGGGTAACAGAGGTGACTTTCTGTTGGTTGTCCTTTGTACATGCTCAGCTGTCCTTATGGCAGAGGATGCTGCACTGATATCAAAACCATCAGCTGTGTGATTGGCGTTCACCAGATTTTGGATGAAAGAAGAATAGTTTAACTCAAGGTTTTTAGCAGTGCTCTGTGCGTTCTCCTCTCTAGCCACCCCACACATGCGGAGAGGTATGTGATATTATATCTATTTTCAGAGCCTGCAGCTCCGACCTGACTGTTCAACACAGACTCAGCCTGCTTGGGTCATGTCTGTCCTGGGTGCAAGTCAGCACACTTCTGCTGACCCCCCATGGACACAGAAGCTTGTTCAGCTCAAGGTATTTTTATTTTGCATCCAACACCTGGTGGCCTAGATAACTGCGTGCATCAATGGTTCATCACCGGGCTTGGGGTGGCAGTGCAAGCCAGCGAGTCAAGGTAATACAAATGCTCTCCAGAAACAGTTCCCCACAGCAGCCACTGAGGGGATTTTTTTATTTATTTTTGATAAGAAGTTCTGCTGGTTTTTGAGAGTTTTAGAAAGATCGACAGAGGATTAAGCTTATTAAAAGCATTTTGCAAACCAGCTACATTGCTGCACCGGGATGCGAAGGAGAGCCTCCTCTCCCCTCCTGCTCGATCAAAATAGCTCTGTGCTAGCTCCCATTCATCTCTGTTGCCTTACAAGTGTGTCCTGATTTAGGACACCCATAAGAGGAGATGGGTCCTTATCCCTCCGAGGGTCACTGGAAAGGCTCCCTGCAGGCACAGCCCTAAGCACTCCTTGGTCTTCAGAGATACCAGGCACCAGCTGTGCTTTCAGCTTGTGAGTCCGGACAGTTGTGTGTAAGGCATCTGTGCTGAAACCGTGTTAGTGCCTCTGCTGCAAGCAGTTTACCACAGATCCTCCCCACTGGCTCGCACCACGGCTGCTGACGGCGCTGAGTCACATAGCAAAACCCCGCAAGGGCAGCAGCGGCAGTGGCGGCCGCTTCTTGGAAGCTGTCGCCTCGGTTCAGGGAAAGTCTAGAAGAGGAATCACAAGTCACCAGGTACCCCCCCGCACCAGCAATCCAGCACTGTGGCCCCGGAGGTGGCCTCACCGAGACCACCAGCAGCATGCAGACAGCACGCACCCAGCCCTTGACAGCTGCACTGATTCTGGGGGTATCCGTGGTGCGCTTGGCACCCACGCCGCAGCACGCTCCTTCCCCACGCTGCTGCCCGGCCACTCATCGATTGGCGTGGCAGGGCTGCTGTAGGGGTCGTGGCAAGTTTGCAAAGGCTTTCAGTGTGAATGGGCACTGAGCTTCATACAGGCCGATGTATTTTAATTCTCATACATCCATGAGTCTGCCAGCTAGGCTGCATCTGGGGGGGGAAAGGTTTCCGTTCTGTTTGTAATCAGGTTCTTGCTGAAAATCTTCACAGGGTTGTTCCTGGGACCTGAACTCGGAAAGGTCCTTGTGCCTTTTGTGGTGGAGGAACGTTGGTGGTGTTCTCTCTCTTTCAAAGCCAGGGAAGTGTTGGGGTTTTTTTCCGTCCTTTCTGAATGTGCAGCAACCCACCTCCTGGTGACAGTCGCACTGCCTGTCCGGTGCTGTTCTGCGGGTGGTGGTCACGAGTCACCCGTGCGCCCCAGAGCCTTGCTCTGGGGACGTGTGGTAGCATGCTCTTCCATAAGCTGAGCGTGAAGAACCCCAGTATCAGTGGTCCTCTGCAGAGGACCAGTGCACGGGCCAGGCACTGCCCTGCGGCCTACGAATGCCCAACAGCCGAATGCATCTGCGCTGACCTGAACCAGCATTAAAAATAGCTCTCGAGATACAAGACTGGGGAGAGGGGAAAGGCTAAGCACAAGCTCATAACCACTGTTGACTTTTGCATGTGAACAGGTTCTTTTTAAACAGTAAACAAGAAGGTAACATCTGATTAGACTGTTGTTATGGTGTCCAGGTTTTAGCACCATAATTACTGTTGCATTCAGAATTTTCCTGAACTTGTTTATTTCATATCACTTAATGAAAATGGGTAAGAGATTTTGCTGAAAATGTTTTTGCAATATTGATTAGGAAGATAATTTTAGGAATGCTTGGTAACTAGAACACATTTTCTGTTTCATAAAAAATACGTTTCTTCTGAAAAACGTTATATAGTGTCTTGTGATTTTGTGGCCTGCCTTCTCAGCTAGAGATCGAAGATGAGTCTTTCAGAGTAAAGGTGTGGGAGCGAAAAAGAAACTAACAGCACCATGATAAGGAGGGGAGAGTGTGAGAACAAGGTGAAGACTGTTGACTCTACTTGCCTCAAAACAGATTTCCAAACAGCTCAAAGAATAAATTTAAATATACATTAATAACAAATGGTTTAGTCACATTAGGGTTTAATGAAGTGTTTATAAAATAGCAGCTTTGTAGCGCTGTCCCTTTGGGAGTAATTCACTAGGACAGATCTGATAGCAGACTCTTGTTTTTCTTTGTCCGGTTTATAGGCTGCTGAGGAAGGGAGACAAGGGTAGGATACCCATCCTTGCTTCAGGATTAACAAATCACTTGGAGAAAGAAAGTTAGAAATTCTCCTGGAGTATCTGTGCTTTGCCAGATGCTACTTTACCTGAGTAAATTCACAGAGGCCATTAACATCAACACCAGAGCCTACATCAAGCTTGGACTTCCATGAAGCTCTTGGTAGGAACAAGGGTTGACAGGGGGGATGAAGACTGCCAAGCACTTATCACCAAATGGCCTTTAGTGCAAGGCAAAGCACTGCCTTTGCTGCCCCGCTTTGGACACTTGCCCACGCTGTTTGTCTTCCTTAGATGACGTGTGACTAGGGAGTCTGAGATTCTCTGAAAACAAATACTGCAATCTCCTCTATAGTCTTTACAGTCATTATGAAAATAGGGAACATGCTGTGCTCCCACCCCAGCAGCATCAAGGTCTACCAGCTACCCAAGTGTCATACAGAGAATCAAGTCAAATACTTCTGCTTTACTGTAGGAGAAAACCAATGTGACAGCTCATCAGCAGTTAGAAGTCTTCACGGACAGTCGGTGGGCAGAGCTGCACCAGCCAAGAGCAGGAGCTGGTTGTTCTTTGGTTTGGTTGTAATCTGCGGGGGTATTCTGGAGTAGTGGGTGGGATGCTGACATGGGACCAGACAGACTTGACATCTGAATGGGTTAGCTGCCTAAATACCACTGANAAATACTTCTGCTTTACTGTAGGAGAAAACCAATGTGACAGCTCATCAGCAGTTAGAAGTCTTCACGGACAGTCGGTGGGCAGAGCTGCACCAGCCAAGAGCAGGAGCTGGTTGTTCTTTGGTTTGGTTGTGACCCCATGTAATCTGCGGGGGTAGTCTGGAGTAGTGGGTGGGATGCTGACATGGGACCAGACAGACTTGACATCTGAATGGGTTAGCTGCCTAAATACCACTGAAGTGGGTATTTGGATTTAATAGCTGAAGTGCTTTGCCGCTTCTGAAAATACTGCTGGGAGCTTTGGAAGTCTTGTCTTAGCTGGTCTGTATGTCATGTTCCAAGCTCTGGAGAGTGTAATTATAGCTCTTCCCTAATATTGCATAACGAATGTATGAAAAATGGTATCCTCTGCTGCTAAGGTAATGGGGAGACCCTGCTTTACTTCAAATTGATAGTTGGTGTGGGTTTATTGATTAAGCCATTGCTGAGGACTATAAACTTAGAAATGAAAGAAAATGAGTTGGCTGCAGAGTTAAGTTCAAGGGTACTAGAGATATATCATTAGTGTCACATACTTGTTTGTATAAACTGGAAAAAAAAAAGCTGCAATGGCTGAGATGCTGACAGCACAACTGCTATTCTCTACTTTGATTTTCTACAGAATTCAAGATTAAGGCTATGTTTGAAGAATAGCCTGGATCAAATAGGCACATGCAACAAAAGTAATCGGATGAGACTGCCACATTTGAATAAAGTTGCTGCCCTAACAAATCATTCTGTGACTGCAATAATTCTCTGGGCATGGAAATACTGACTGATAGATGCATGATTTCTTCTGAACGATCACTTGCCTTTGTGTCCTAATGCGGAGAATATAGACAGTGTCTATTCTTTGCACTGGAAAAGTAATTCATGCTATAGGTTACTTCTGTGGTTTTTAACAATAAAGGCTGGAGTAGCTTTATACTTCCATTAAGGAGTAAATTCAGCACAGAGAAAAAAGGGTGTTGGACACGTCAGCCTCTGCACTGTTACGTGCCAATTTAGCCAATATCATGTAGTGCAATCTCTCTGCAGCATGAGAGAATGAAAGAATTTAGAGAAGGTTCTTTTCGGGTCTTTGCAATTCAACCTGTTCTGCAAGAAGGAAGAAGTAATTCTGCGTGTACGTGTGGTTTGTTATTTTTAGGTGTTTATTATTTTTACATAAAAGTGCTGAACTTTATTTTAATTCACTAGGTCATTTACTTTTCTGGAGAGGAAGTTTCCTGCAGAAAAAAAAATGAGTTGTAGAAATCTGTGCAGATCAAATATGGTATGCTTTGGTGTTTGAATCTGGAAACCGAGATTTCTCCTTTTAGAAAGTCTGAGAAAGAATACCAATGGACTCTTACATATGGGATGTCTTTAAATAATCTTCCTGAGGCTGGAAAGCTCCAGCATTAACAGAGGCCCTAGTATCTTTGGGGAACATAGGCAAGCTCTTATGCAAGGATGAAGGGGGTTTGGACAAGGATGATCTGTCCGAGATCAAAAACTAACCTACTCCCAGTAGGTTTGAAACATTTTGGCAGTTGATATATTTTAACTTGTTCCCTTTGTATGTAATGAAAACCCTCACTAAACCAACAAATAACTAGCTTGCAATGTTTATCTGGCCTTAAATGAGATATTAGCATCATGGTATTTGACAGTCATCATGATCACGGAGAGGACTGTTCATTCAGCTATTAACTACCTTTAAAAAGTAAATCCCTTAGTGTGCCTTTGATACAGTAAATTTTTTAGGATGCAAAAAAATCTCCTTTCCAATGCCAAACTGGTCTTTTGCAATAAAATGATCTTCATCTGCCACTTGCTGTGTTAAAAACAACTGCCCATTCTTCCATATCTGAGCATCTTAGGTAGCCACATCCCTAATGGACCTCCTAATCTCCAGCTTATCTGTCGTCTTATTGTAGCAGACAGAACTCAGCGTAGGCACAGGTATTGCTTTGCTGGAACTGATTTTCACTGATTTTAGGGAGGGGGAGGAATGGCAGGACTCCCTTTATGACTGAGAAGGGTCTTACCAACAGTGCAAGTGTTGTTCTTAGAGAAGAGGGCTGTGTTCAGGAGCACCACTGGAAAGCATTCGCTAAAGGTCAGAGCTGGAGTTTACCTTGCTCCTGGAAAACTGTTTTGGAGCTGGAATGACAGAACTATAAATACGGAATGACAATTAACGTGCTGTTTCCCCAAATCCTTTTCTTCTGCTTTGTTGCTGTTGTTCCTCTCGTGTCTCTTACAAAATACCCAGTTTCGTTACCGAGGGTATGAAGCCTTTGCCTTTCAGATAGTATAACATACAGCAGGGTACTTTTAGTGGGGGGGAAAAAATCACCTGCTGAGAGTGTCCTTGATGATGTAGTAAAACCCATGTCCTTCAGGAAGTGGGGAGATGTCGTTCTTACGTGTTATCTTTCTGTATTTCCTGTAAGGCTGAGTGTGTTGGTTGGAGTAAACAAGGGTACACCCAGACTGTTGCTGCAGGTTATTATGAGTTGAAATAGCAGGTAGTTCACATTATTTGTGTACAAAGTTTCAGTTCCTTAATAGAGTACCAAATCGTGAAACTAGGCTTACACACCTATGTAGCACTTGGGAACAACGTATGTTTCCCTAGGAACGATTTCTTTAACAAAATACGTATCTTTATGCTTTGATTATAAAGCCTGTACATTAAATAATTTATGTTGACCAATATTCTCAAATCAAACCAATGAAAATGCAAATAATACTTGTTCCTTTTCACGAGAAAGCTTCTAAGAGCATATAAATATTTTGTTAGAAGCTCCATTTCAGCTAACAGACCTCCAGAAATTAGGGCACTGAGCTGTAAACTTCACATCCTGTTTTTTCCTTAATACCATCTGGGGAAAATAATAGAATCTAGGCTTTACTGTCTTTCCACAGATCATACATGAGATAATGGTGCAAGCAAAAAGGCTATCGCTTGCTTTGTTGTGTTGAGACTGTCACCATTCGTATGAAGCCTAAACCTTTTATTAATCTCTGAACCGTGCTGGCTTTATTTTCAAAGCAGAAGTCTTGATTTGAAAGTTGTACGTGACTTGAGACTGGCTGCCTGAGGCTGCTGTGGTCTGTGGGTCTTCTCATCGTGGCCATTATCTCACCTGGCACCTCCATAAAACATGCTACACCCAGTCACTGCCCTGGCAGGAGAAACACAAACAGGAAACTTTGACCATGGGCTTTCTTCTTCCCTAGCATTGCAGCCACTGAATTTTTTTTAGATCCTTTGCAAGTCTTACGTGTTATATTGACAGATATGGATATTTCCTCTAGTCTCCTCAAACTGGTACTTTGACACACACAAAGCCAGGAACCCTGTGTTTTACAGCCTCTGCGATACAGGCGTTGCAGTGTTGTTACAGGAAGAGGAGACCTATCGATGCTCTTTTTGCAACAAAGGATTCAGATGTTGCACAGAGGAAACAGCAAACCTGGCAGCATTGTTACCTAATTCTCCACCCTTCTGAAAAGAAAATAAACTTCTGCGTCTTTTCAAAATGCAGGGACGGGATAGTTCATGATTTCCATCTCGGTCTGTGTTTTCAGAAGACGACTCCCAAGTGATTACTGCTAAGGACTCAAGTTTTCTTTTTAACATTTAATGCAACAGGAATAATATTAATGGGGTTTGAGTTTTTGTTTGCTCATTAAGCAGCCAGCAGGAGCTCACTTAATGGAGCACAAACTCACAGTTATTACATTATCACTTAATTATTCGGCACTGACATCACTGCATCTTCACAGCAGGCACCCTCACAACTCGGAACGGGGTGCGCTTCACTTCAGCTTTGTATATCTCAACGGAAATAGGATAACAGGAGTGGCTGGAGGCAGCGTCAGGGCAGATTGATCCTTACTGCGTACAGCCTTTTACGCCAACAGTCCCTGAGCGCAGAGGGTGAGCCATGGCAAGTTACTGTGAAATAGGGCAGCTACAGGGAAGAGCAATCAGTGGAAAGGAGCTGACAGTAAAAATGCCGCATTACTGTACAACTGTACTTACTGGGATATTTTTAGGTTGTTTAATAGATGGAGAGGAAGGGAGGGATGGGTGTTTATGCAGTGGTAAAAAAAAAAAAAAAGAAAAAGTTCAGGTAAATTTCCTGAAATCTCAATTCTTTTGTTGATCCACAGGTAAAACACATTTAAACGCCATGAAGCTGCTGTTTTTCCATCAGTTAGTTTCTAGTATAGCCTTCTATGGAGTCCTTGGGGGATTAGCTGTTTCTGGAGTCTTTCCCAAACAAAAACCTGTCAAATGGCGAGGCAGCACAAGCCCAATTATCCCACTTCTGCACAAAGCAGCGGGACAGGGCGTTGATGTTTCCTGACAACATCTTTGAGATTTTATTCTCATGATGGAGTTTTAATCGCTCTTCTCTCAAAAACGCGGTATAGCAAAGTAAAGATGCCATGCAGTGTAATATCTAAACAGGATCTCTTTGTACAACATCTGCACTGCCAAAGCCAGGCGTTATTCGGGTGGTAAAGTTGGGGTCCTTGTGAATTAGGGGTGAGTCAAGGCCACACTCCAGCTCACTACAGAAAAGGTAGAAGAGCAGCAATGAATAGAGGCAGGAATACTCTCCTCAAGTGTTGGTGGATTTCAGGGGGTTTTGTGGGGTTTTTTTCTTTTTTTCTTTTTTGTCCTGTGCAGAAGAATATGTTCCCTTAGTGCTTTCTCATGGGAAAAGAAATATCTATTTGGGCAGAATTGTCTTTTATGGAAGTGGTTGGCAGATTTACTCAGCAGCACATGCCTGCAGGTAAGTGATTGCTTGCAATATAAAGGAACATGGAAAGTCCTGAATGCACAACTTTCAAGCATCTTATATTCAGTGTTAAGAATATAGCACGACACAGGAATTTGTACTTGCCAAACTGAGATGGGGACCTGTGAAGTTTCTGGCGATGACTTTACAGACTGTATTTGTTCTGTGTCATCCGAGATTTAGCGATGATTATACAGGGTGATGTGCAAAGGCAGAAATGGTTTTGTTCCACTGATGTTATCAAGGTGCCTACCTTTGTGTTGAGTCTATGGATCTGGGTCTGGGAACTCGCAGCAACAGTTATTGTTAACTTGCAGCCTTCTTACTTCTGTTTCCATCGTTTCCTTATTGCAGTTAGCAAGGCAACACGGAGGTCATTACAGTTACTGCAATTAAAAAAAACCAACCAAACAAACAAAAAACCACCTTGGTTTGTTTAGCAGAAATTACTCATTTTCTATTGCCAGAAAGTTGTCTGAGAAGACAAAGCTAAGAATGGAGGAGGCAGGGGTGGGGGGGAAATACAGTCAAAACTAGTAACACTCGAGGTTTGAGAAAATGGCTCTGATAATTTGTGGAATATTGAGTATCACAGAAGAGTGATCCTATATCTGTAGATATGGTTGAACTTTACCTATCTTCAGGGTTAGTTACTGCCTGGTATGATTTCACTAACTCAGTTTTTTTGATCTTTTGGGTAGTTTGAGTAGACTTTAGAAATCTTTGTGTGTTATTAGAGAGTGGGAACACATGGGAGGTACATCAGATCTCTGATATATTACTGTGTAGTCTGCATATTACTTGTATGGACTCTGTACTAAAACTCAAGGACTTTTCATGAGGAAGATGTCCTCTGTATGCAACACAGGTGAGGCAGCAGGTCTGACAGAAGACAAGCAGCATCAGGAGCCCTACAGTCTGGGGCATGCAGATGCAGGGGTTATGAACCCCACACTAGCTTTCTTTAAATAGATGCCTTCATTGTAAGTTTAACCTGCATGGTTGGCATTTGGGTGTAAGCACCTGGAATAGCTAAATTAAGGTGTAAGGATTTACACTGTAAAACTAGAGTCTACACTGGCATCGTACTTAGTCTTTTGGGGCTTTCTGCAGCCACAGTATCTTCTTCTTAGCGTCACTAAGATCAAAGTCATCCTATGACTTCTTTCCCTCTCCTGCAATGTGTGTGTGTGTGGGGGGATTGATAAAATTGTCCAGCCATGGGAAGGCATGATATTAATTCAATTATTTATGTAATAAACAGCTTCTGTTTATAGCTTTGTTCCAGTGGAAAAAAAGTTATAAATGGCCAAGGATGGTGACAACCTGTACTAGCAGCTGGCATCAAGGCAAATCTATTTTTGAGAAAAGGAGGAGGTGCCTGATAAACCCAAGACATACTTGGGCAGTCCCTGTGGCCAGCCGCCCATTACCTTGACAAGACCGAGTACCTACAGCAGTAGTACAGTACTTTGGTGGCTGCATAAGTCTGCTCCAAGGAAGCCAGCTTTCTTGAATGGGAAGGGTTAGCTGTGCCACTGCAGGACACATAGAGGTCATGCCTGCTTGGAGCAGGGTAGGAAAATGCCAGTTCTGAGTTGACTACCTCTCCTGGCACTAGTGGTGATCAAGTCAGGTCTCAAGTGCCACTTGTGGAGATTTGCTGTGCAGCTGTCCCTGTAGCTGGTCCCCATGTGTGGTGAGGATTGCTGATGTCTATGTGAAGGGTTAGTAGGTTATTTCAGACTCCACAGCCATCAGGGGAACCCAGCCAATAGGTCTTCTGCCACTCCTCCAAGCACACCTACTTACCCCAAAGAGAGATTATTATTCACCCATCACAGTAGCCTTCACAGGAGGAGGTTTGTTACTTTTAAATTTTTTATATTTTTTTTTTAATGTACTGCTGTTCAGAAGTTAGTATGTGTCACCAACGGATGGAGAAAATAACTACATGGAGATCAGTGTTTAATAATGAAAGTGCAGAATTGACACCAGGAGTGGTACTTTTCAAGTTTCCCACAGTGAGCAGAATCCCCCTACATGTTATGCTTTATATTTTGTACCGTCACTCTGCCTCCCATCTAAAAACTGAATTTTTTATGGTCCCTCTGTTCGTTCCGTTCCGCTGTCAGTCAGAACTGTGACTTGTGGCCTTTTAGGGCTGTGACCAGTGTTCCCTGACTGTGCATTACCCCAAGCTATTTTATGCATTACTTGACAGCATTGAGATGAAACAATTAACAGTAAGTTGATTGCAAATGTAACAACTCTGCCTTGCAAGTACTCTACCTTGGGAATTCATCTGCTGCTTTAACTTGATACAGAGGAAGCCTTGTCTTCATTCTTACACGTGTGCAAAGAGGTGGCTAATTGAGCTCTTGTCATCTTTGTTGCAAATGAGACTTCTGCATTCAGGAGCTGTGGTCTCAAGAGCACTGTTAATCATCTTAAAGTGTCCCTTTTACCACAGGCCCAGAGTAATGTAGATTGATCAAGAACGTGTGTGTGTGTGTGTGTGTGTGTGTGTGTGTGGATAAAGAGGAAGGAAAATTCGCTTTCTCTGGATTCATATTTAGTGCTACTGAATGCTTAAAGAAAATTAATGTAGCTACCTAAAATGCTG
This sequence comes from Psophia crepitans, assembly GCA_013399095.1. Classification (NCBI taxonomy): domain Eukaryota; kingdom Metazoa; phylum Chordata; class Aves; order Gruiformes; family Psophiidae; genus Psophia; species Psophia crepitans. Next base: position 500,460 of record VWZZ01003788.1, on the reverse strand, counting down.
AAATATTAATACTTTCCCTCATATAGATGCAGTTGCCTCCAAAATATCCCAATGAATTGAAGCAGGGACCTCCAGGAAGGTGGCCCTCCTCTCCCGCAGCATGAGGAGATGCAGCCCCACTCTGATCTTCTCACAGCTCCTTCCTACTTTGTCCCTCTAATTTATTCCTGAGAGGCTGAGGCTAACAAGGGAGTGATAATTATGTGCTGACTGCCTTTATTAACCTTCAGTGACCTACTCCTGTTACTGCACTGGCAGGAGCCCCCCTCCCCACATAACAGGGAAGTGACAGAGGTGTTGCTGGTGCCGCAGTGGGTGTCTGCAGTCTCACACGTGAGTGCAGCCATCTGTGCTCCCTGTTGATCTAACACGTGTAAAATATAAAATTAACATGGTGAAGACAGTCGGGGGTAGGTTAATGTGATGCTGGAGACAGGGTTTTTCTTCCCCTGTTCATTTACTCTACTGGTTTTTCTACCACAATCCTTTAAAAGGTTTTTATCAGCTGCATGGTGAGGCTTCTGAACAGTGCTGCTACTGTTTGTGCAAAAAACTCTGATGTGCTGCTTCAGGGTAATTAATTTTGGCACAGGAATCTCATGTTTGGCGAGTTACAGAGCTATTACTAGCAGGCGTTAGTGCACATGGCTGGTACTTCTCCCTCCAGCAGAGAGTGGTCAGGAAAATGTAAACCTCTTCTTTCCCCTCTCTCCACCAAAGGATTCCCTTCCCAATCCACTGGCAAAGGGCTGGTACTGATTTTTGCCCTGAGGAAGAAGAGTACAGTTCAGATGACCTGCTAGACAGAACAGGTAGGTCAATGCGCTTGTTCCTCAGTCCTTTGTGGCATCTGTTGGGAAAGCAAGGACATTGTTTCTCTCTCCCTCATTCACCTCCAACAACTACTGTCATGGCCAGCTAGATTACTAAGTGGGGATTTTTGAGTTTTGTTTTCCCCCTGCTTTTGTTCTCTGCACAGTAGTCTTTCCACAAGAAACTGAGCAGGATTATTTGTGATAAGCTCCTGGTTGCTTTAGCTTTCATTTCCCTTTTGCCCTGCCTACGTTGATTGTCCATAAAAGTTAGTTTTGTTTCTTTAGCTTCCGCTCAAGCTGTGGGGTGTGGGTGCATGTGGACAGCACAGCACAGCGCAGAGACCTTCCAGCCTTGCACTGAACAGGTGATGCCCATGGCTGAAAGCAGTGGGCTGATGTGGACGTGATGTTGCACCAAGGGTGAGCTTTGCTTCTCTCACAAGAAAATCTTTGCGATTGCAAACGGAGCTACAGCAAGCAGTCATGTTCACTCTCCTAGAGCAATGCAGATGTGCAGTATCATGGAATAATTTAAATTATGTCCTTGGCTGTGCTGTTCAGGACCCACAGTGATACATTGCAGATGTCTGAGCTAGCTGGAGAGCTGCACTGGACCTGCCCTCTGGCTCTGGCAAAAGTAATCCTTCTGGTCTTTTGAAAATGTTACACCATACATCAGTCATGTCTTCCATAAGCTATGTTTTGCCCCTGTACTCTGACAACTAATATTGATAACACTAAATTACCCAGAGCTCTTGATCACCCTTGATTAGCATAAATGAGTATGCAGGGTTGAAAGTTACTAGACATATGAGAATGGCTAATATTGGGTCTCCTTCAGATTGCCTGAGAATGTCCTTAGTTTCATCCTTCTTATGATAGTCCTTTACCACAATCCCGTATAGCCTCCAGTCGGAAGAATTTGAATCATATCTATGTAAAGGACTGCCCACAGTAGAAAGTTAAGACCTTAACAAACACTTTTGTGACCTGACTTTGCAAGCTGTTCACTGGTGGAATTTCTCTGGTTCATATGACTTCAGGGTTTTAAAATGAAAATCCAGCTGGATCCACGGATCCAGCACCTGCCACCGGTGCAGATGCAAAGAGTTTGTAGTGCTTTGTGTAAGCATTTATCCAGTCTACTTGTCTGTCTGGATTTGTTTTCAGGTTTTTAAGGATTCATTTCATTCCCAAACTCTCTTTCCAAAATGTGACTAGTAAAGTTTAGCAAGTATGCCTGCAACCTAAGAGAAAGCAAACTTCCAAGTGACACATGCTTCCCTTGCTGCCTAGGAGGGCATGTTATATATGCATAATGCACTGCTTCTCTTGAACAGTGTAGAAAGTATTTACACTGAACTCATGAATTATCTTTAGATATATAAAATGGTTTCATTTAAGTCTTCTTCCTACACGGTTGGCTGGACTAACCCTCATTCACCAATCTTGCCCACACCAGCACATCTCTCTTTGCTCCAAACCAGCACCTGAATAAGAGTCTGAGAAAATTCTCAGTATCTCAGCAAAGGATGCTAAGTTATTGTACATATTGGCACAGAAAAAGAATAGTTTTATCTTCAGGCAGGACCTTACTTCCAGGAGGTTTAGTGAATGAGTTCATGATAATTCACATTTTCATAAAAGCGGGGATGCACATGCTCAACTTGGCTATCTCTTCAGTGACTAGACTACTTCTGAAAAGGAAAAAAAAAGTTAGGATGCATAGAAATGCAGGCTGAATCTGCTTTCATAATATAGCCTCTCCACCCTGCCCCAAAAGCCCAAATTGCTAATTTTGCTTAGCCATGAGGCACAGAGAAAAGAAGAAAGATCAAGGTATTTTAGGCAGGGAACTTAAAGCAAACAGGGACTAAAAAGGGAATGAGTATCTCAGTTAACTCTTATTTAAGCAAGAAGTCCTTTGAGTGACCTCCACAAAGCTTTGCTGAGGCATCGTTTTATACCCTTCTATAAGATTAAAGCTAACCTCCATAGTTTTAAATCTCCTCTTTCATAGACGCCATATGCTATCGTTCGTGATACGTACAAAAGAGAGCTGATTAGAGAGCCACCCTGAAAACACGACTTTACTGAGTCATCCAGTTTTGGAGATACATAAAATCGTTGCTGCTTTCTGGGCATTTCTCCTGAGAGGGTGAATGAACTGATTAGGCTGAAACTGTCATTGGCTCTTTGTTGCCCGCAGAACCGTCGCCCTTAGCGAGAAGGCAGAGAAGAAATGCTGCGGGCAGCTCTTTTAACAGTGCTTTACCAAAGCGATTATGCAGGATTTGTCTGGCATTGAATCACTGGCTTGTGTAAACACCAGATGTAAGTGAAATGCAGTGTCTTAACTAAAATGCTGTGTTTTGGCCAGTGAAAGCAATATATTGCTAAAGATAATGTTACTGTTACCTATATTTGAGTTGTGCACCTGTGGCATCCTCCCCGTCTGCCCCAGCAGTGCCAGGGGCTGCCCTGACACCCAGACGCTGCTGGTCCGATGCCATGAAAGGGTGCTGCTGAGGTGTCTGCATGTGTCCTGCTCTTGGGGTGGGCTCAGAGATGATGTTTCTTGACATCTGTTGAGATCAAGTCTTGCTGTTTGATGTCTTGAAGAAGGGTCTGGGTACCAGCAGCCTCCCTCTTCTTGCCCCAGTGCCTGCACATCTGTCCTTGGGGGGGCTGCGCTGGTTCCCGGCTCCCCAGGGAGAGGCACATGTGGGGTGTTATTCTGGCTAGCAGAAAGATGTGGCTGTGGCAGGCTGGGATGAGTGTGGAGAAAGAGGGACATCATGCAAGCATTTAAAAATGCAGGGACACAGCCCTTGGGGTCGGTGCCTGCTGTTCTATACTCCAACGGCTGCCAAGAAAATTTGCAAACAGAGGCAAGGAAAGTGCAGAAAGCTGTTGTCACAGGGCTCTGGCCTTCCCAGCCCAGGTTCCTCCCCACCACTGGTGTTCCCAGTCTCAGGGCGGGCTAGACGTTGTGTGTACAGGTGAGTGAAGGGCATACTCCATGCAGGAGAGGTCTTGCTGGGTGGCAAAAGGAGCTGGAGGTAGGTGTCCCACCTGAAGGTGATGTCTGGGGCACCTTCCCACAGCCCTCCACAGGTATGTGTCTGATGGAGAAGTATGCATGCAGACGTAGTCATTCAAAGTGCTGAACCCTGAAACAGCAAAGCATTTAGGTGCTGAGTGACAAATGTGCAGTCAACAGGGCTTTGTAGATGTTTATCGTAAATATCATCCTGGAGTATGAAGATGAAATATATAGAGAGAGGGATACACAGTATATTCCTAGGAAACTTTTCATAGCCCTACAGCAAGCATGTGCTTGAACACAGAACTGGACCTGCTCTTGCAAGACATTGCCCCTGGAAGGTCAATAAGACATTTGATTTCCCTCCATCTCCTGGAAAATCAGTATGATGAAAACACTCTTTGTGGGTCTGCAGAAGAGGATGGCAAAAGCCATATGCAAAAGGACAGTTGGTGGCAGGAATACGCTGCAGCTCTGCTTTGGCCTGCTGAAACAGCAGCAGCTTGTGTTGTGAGGATCTAAGATTATTAAGACAGGTTGCCGCATGGGGTGACCAACTGGCCAACAGCCGAATGAACTATACTATAGAGTCGACGTCTGCACTTGTAGTAATTATTTTACAAACAAGCAAACAAAAATATAAACACATCAGATGCATTCAAGTGTAAAGGCTGATGCCACAAGAGTTAGGTGGTGCAGAGACTGAACTGGCAGGCAATTAGTGATAGACGATATTCTTACAGATTCACTTAAAGGCCCAAAATAAAAGACTTCTGAAAACCGAGCTAGCTCTGCATTTTAGTTACTGCCTAGCCAAGGTGAAGTAGCTCATTCCCTCCAGCCTGGCTGCTTTTCTGTTTCTCTGCAGATACCCCAGCCAGCGATGCAATGGGGGGCTGCTCTATCTCCCCTTGCAGCTCCTCACCTGGCAGGGGAGGAGGAAGAGCAGCACTTCGTGCTCAGCATGATGCCTGCTTCATCCACAAAGTGGTGCAGCAACTGAGGACCAAGTCTGAGCTTTTCCAATACTGTTCTGCTATGACAAAAATAATTCAATTAGCTGACTGAAAAAATGTGACTTAGAAGTACGCAGCGTTAAAATGTGTTCCTTCTTGGTTAGAGTAGTTACGGAAAGTCATTAACCCTGCTGCAGAAGAGCTGTAAGCGTATCGACGCTTTATTAATCACATGACAAAACGCAAGGTACCTGCTCAAGTTCCCAGCTTTACTTAAGCCATCTGGGATCTGCACAAGCCATCTGATAACAGGTTTGCACCACTGGTCTGTTAAATGAACTTCATTAACCTCCCACTCTCTAACAGTGAGTGGCTTTATGCAGCTTTCTCTTTCGATCATGCAGTTCACTGAATTACCAAATAGCCAAGAAAACCAGTGTTCGCCGAGGCTGGAAATGGCTGGAGAGTACAGTTTTGATCACAGCGATCCTGAGTCTGAACTCCTTAAATTAATCCCCTGTTCCTTCTGGCCTCTTTCAGACGGGAAGGTTTGCAACTTTCTTTTTTATTCCTGTGGCACTGCAGAGCAAGGAATGAACTGCCTTTTCCATTACAAAGCACTTTTTAATTTCTCAGCACGCCGAAGCCTGGTACACAATGCTAGCCCAAGATGCAGGAAGTTTTTTTAACAGCTAAAACGAATTAAGCTTTCTTTGAGTTTTGGGAGCAAACAGGGTTGTTTGTTTCTGAGGGGAAAAACTGGGTGGTTTTAGCTGGAGCCTGGCAAAATAGCGTATATATAGAGCCAGGAAAGCCAGGTTGTTTTGCTGGCTCTAAATATAGTCTTTTCCCTTACTCTGACTAAGATTTTATTTTTAAGAACAGACAAGATTCCAGCAATCTCTTAGTTTTTGCTTTGAGTAAGTTCCCTCTTTTTCGTTCGTGTACTGTGTTTGCCTTTTTTGTTTTCCTCATTTTGCTTTGCCCGTTCAACGCTGAATGCAGCCATCCCATGTCCTAGATTTACCAGCGCAGGATGGGATCACTCCCGTTCCCAATCCGAGCAGCCTCTTTGGGTCACCCTTAGCACAACACCCTTCGCACGATACGATGGCAAACAGCGTGCACCTAATCCCTGCATGATTTCAAGGGAATATGGAGAAGGCTCATACTACGCTGTGAAACAGTGTCAACATAATGAGGATGCAATTATTTTTAAGCTCGCTTTCTTTCTTAGATCCCCCAGAGACACAGCTCTCGTTCCCCAAAGAGGGAGTGGGCTTTTCTCTCCTCTATCGCCTCTGCTGAGAAAATGTTAATAATACCATCGGTAATATCATATGCTTTACGGTCAGTTGCCTCTGTTTTATTTGTAAAGTATTCCGAGATGCCTGAGTAAGTCCAAAATACCCTCCAGCCATAAGCTGTGCTTGAGGAAGATGGATTGAGTGAACTGAAGTCATTAGAGGAAGTAAACAGTGTTAAGCAAGATGAATGAATGTATAAACCTACGCTGCTTCTTCGTCCATTTGCAGATCACAATGTAACATAGATCTATGATCTCTAGTTTAATTTTGACTTAAATTGGTTGCTGACTGTATGTCAAGTATTATTTTCTTATCAAAATGATACATTACATAGAACTGGGGGGTTTAAATTAACTTAAATCTAGTTCCCCTTAAATCACATACAACATCAGCAGAAGCAGGGGCAGGGGGTGCTTTTGTAGCATCACTGCCACAGCAGAATCGCCCAGTGTGTGCTGCCATTTAAGTACTGCCTCCTCCTAAAGGCAAAATTGTCTGTGTGCCTATCTGTGCAATGAGCCTAATGAACATCATTGTATTAATTTAGATCCACCCTCCAAAACTAAACTAAGACAAAATCCAAATGGAAAATTATTAAAAATAAACGTCCCTTCTCTCTAAAACCAGAACGTGGAAAAAAAAGGCACTCGTCTATATGGCTAACCCTTTGTGTTCCTTGGAGTGTGTAGATCTCAAAGCAATCTGCCGGGGGAGTTTTCATCAATACGCGCTTCATCCTCAGTTACCAGTGGGAGGAAGCTGATACAGCCTCTCTGTTTTATTTTTGAAGTACAGAGCTTCGGAAGCTGATTTGCCACACGTAACTTGACGCGCTGAATGACAACGTCAGGAAGAGAGCTCAGGTCTTGTGTGTGCTCTGCTCCTGCTGGCTGAGATCAGAGCAGCTCTTCCCTTTGATGCATCTGTTACAGACAAGCAGCTACATAAATAGCCTTGCAGCAGCACTCGCGTTCTGACGAGCACATTACTCGATCCCTCAAAAGAAAGTAATGCTGAGTATAGTTACACTTATATTTAGTGTACGTGTCCCATAGGAGAAATAAAGTCTGGTGCACAACTTGCAGCCCTGTTTTTCAGTCCCAAAGACTTTAGGCTTCAGCCTAATTCTTTTAACTAGCAGTACAACATTTGCTACATGAAGAGCCTCTTGCAACATCACTTCTGAGTCCTGTCAATAGTTCTTGTGCCACTAAAACCACACTGAACACGTAACAGCAACATAAAAATAAGTGGAGGCTTTCCCCTAATTTTTCTAAGCAGACTTTGCTTTTGATGCAAACAGAAAGCTGTCAGTTGTGGCCATAGCATAGAAGTTGCATTGTGCAGCTGCCTCTCATGATGGCACAATCAGCTTCACTGGGACACTTTATGAGCATCCCGCTGTGTGCATCTATAGGAGAACTTTAACTGAATACTACAAAGACAGTGGAATGAAAGGCTTGCAGAAAACTTTCAAAACCCATCAAAAACCAAAAGCTCGTTTTAATAAAACTGTAATTCTCTTCCTTCATTGCACAAAGTAACTTCTTAGCTCTAAGAGCCAGGGACAGAAACCCAATGAACTAAAAAATGCTGTGATTGTATGATACAGGGAATGGAATACATTTAGAGTCCATAGCGGCAGCAAATTCCCATTAAAGAAAGGAACAAGAAACCACAGTATGTTTTTGTGGCTGCATATTACCTATTGTAGTGTTAAAGGCTGCAGCTTCCCAGAGCAAAAAAAAAAGCCCTATCTATCTTTTGAGTCAAGGAACTTGCTGGAAATTGGTTCAATGGATCTAGGCAGGAGGATTCAAATGAAAAAAATCTCTGAATTCATATTCAAAAATTCTCTAAATTAATTTTGTCCAAATGTTCCCTGCCTGATGACTTGGACTTTTATTTAACTTTCCTTTATCAGTACTGGCAGTCTTTGCTTGGAGACCTTTTGTAGAGAAAGGTGCACCACACATCATATTGCTGGAGTTTTTCAATGAACGGTATTAAGTGGAGATACGCTAACTGCCTCAAAGAAGCTGAGAGTGATCTGTAACATCATACAAAAGCTTAAAATGCACCAAAACCAAAAGCTGCTGCGATATTCCAGGCTTGCTTCTTTCTGAAGCCTGGGGTTTACTGTTATATATTACCTCATGCAAGTTTTGTTTCCCATGTGCTTCCCCAAGCTGGCCCGATCCTTGCGTGACAGACCTGGCACCCGTCCACCAAGGAGAAAGGGCTCTGCAGCGGACGTTGCTCCAGCGCCCACCAGCCTGCGAACTGCTGTGGTAAAGGGATCAGGGCTGAGAAATAAAAGAAAGGCAGAAAGTAGTCGTCTTTGCTACGAACAAGGAGATATTTCACACAAAACCAGGAGCTAACAAAGATGAGCTTTTTACCCACGAGGTCAGGCTGTGTGGGAAGGGAGACAGAGCCGTCTCTGTGGCCGTGTCCTCAGGATGCCATGAGCTGGCAGAGGGAAGGAGCCAAGGGAAAGAGGTGAGACCCAGGCACAGCGAGCTGCTGCGCACCCTTGTTTCAGAGAAGGTAGCCAGGCATCTGAAACAAAATGAAGCACTAGAAAATGTCCCACTGGCTGCAGCAGAAGCCTCCATTTACAGAACACCACCAGAACCATGGGGAAGACCCACGTGGGTTTGGCTGCTCCGTGGACAGAGCTCTGCCCTGACTGCATGCCGTCGCCACTGAGCTCACCCTGAGCTTGCTTAGGCCAGGGACATTACTGTCTGGCCACCACGGAGGACTGCGGGGCTCCCTCCAGCAGGGACACGGGCACGCTCAGTCCTCCAGGGCTTCAGAGCCCGCTGATTATTCCGCAGGCAAAACAATGGCATGTGGGAATGGTGTTAAAAAAAGCCAAAAATATCCTTCCAGGTCCTGCTTATTAAAGCTTTAAGGCTGGCAAGAGCCATTATGATGAGCTTTCCCCACCTCCTCCCCCAGTTACGTTCATCTTCTTGTCAGGTCTTCTCGTATCTGAACAATAACAAATACGCCGCAGTTTAAAGCTCATTTCCCCAGCCTGCCTAGGAACCACTCCAAGTCCTGTCATTTACCCAATCCAGATACTGTATTATTTTGCCAAGGTTTCTCCAAACCCCACCTGACACCTTCAAAACCGCCACTTCTCAACCTGCACCATAGCTAGACAGTAGCTGCTCTTCTTAAATGCAAGCTTGCCAAAGCTGAGCACAGCAGGCATTAATAGCCAGCTGCTGCTTTTCTTCTCAAGCAAAGCAATGAGAAGCTGCTGAAGATCTGTTTACATGATTCTTAAAAAGCAAAGTTCTTCTTTCTCCCCAGAAGCATTATTGATTTAATTGAAGAACTCCCCTGGGGAGGGGGCTGCTTGTGGAAAGGTTACAGCCTGTTAAGAAAAAAATTATCTCCATCAGTTGTCAGCTCTTTAACCTAATGATGACAATCTTGAATAGCTTGCTCTACTCTACAAAATTACATACAGCACTTAATTAGATTAATTAGCAAAATAAAATTATCATAAAGAGCCTGGCTCTATAATTCAGTGCCAGAAAGGAATGTGCAAAAAAAAAAAAAAAAGTGAGTCTGACTGAGACCTGTCACTTATTAAACAGTAGCTGGTAACTGCTGTGTTTTGTTTGTTGAAAATTTGTTTTTGTGTCTGTTTCAAAATTTGAAAAATGGGCTCAAAAACTTGGTTTTTTGATGGATACTTGCCCTGAATACAACTCAGGATTGTTTGTTGTTGCCCTTCCAAAGGAGAATTTTTGTGTACAATGACTCTATGCTTAAATTAAGTTGCTATAAACTTAAACTGTCAGGGTTCGCAGCGTCGTAATACTGTGCAAGCACAAGCTTTACTAATTTCTTCAGAGCAAACCATACTTAAAAAAAAAAAAAGTGCACAAACCTACAGTCTTTGCCAAGCCTGAGACTTGTGAGACTCAAAAAATGATGTTTGTGGGTTTGCAGTAGACACCAAAGTGAGTCAATGTTATATTTCATATTTCCTGCTGGGGAGCATCGACACTCACATGATGTTCAACAACAAACCCAAGCCCTGGTCTGTGCTTTGTTTTCTGAGATGAAACCCCCGTTTCACACTGAAGATGACATCTGCTGTTACTGTTTCTATCAGATGTTTCAGAGTTATACAACATTACTTCAAGCAAACGTTTATAGCTAAAATAGTGGTACCTTTAAGTAAAAAGGATGGATTTGGGTCCCTCTTTTTCATGGAAGAATGTTAAATGAATGGTTCTGAAACTTTCTGAAACTTCTACTTTGTTCTATGTCAGCAGGATAAACCAGTAGTATTCTGAAGGGTGTTAGTATTTGTGTTCTCTAAAGACAAAGACTGCATGATCTGTGCAGTTCTGGAAAAGAAAGCATAACACATTATTTACACTGGCCCAAACTGGGATAGGGAGAGAAATCAAAGGCTGATGGCTTAAATAATTTCAATGTAAATTACTTTACTAAGCAAAATGTCAAGTAAACTTAACTTGCAACTTGATAATTCTGTACTGATACCCCATGTCATGCCTGATATCTTCAATTTAAAATAAGTAAAATGATCTGAAATTATTTTAAAGATAAGTAAATAAAAGTGTAAATGAAGTGTAAATAAAAGTGAAGTAACTTGTACAGATGGATTTGCGTCACTTGACTACGTGACAGCATTACACACATTAAAGGGAGAAGAAACGTGTGACTAGCAATGGGAGCCCATGTGATGTATCACTAGCAGGGATCATATCTCTCTCTTTCCTAAAATGCCATTTATGTTTTCATAGTGTCAACACCAGAATTTATGCTGAGAGATTGAAAAGGATTAACAAGGAATGCGAAAGAATGACTTGAGATCTTGACAGTGCACTTCAGTGAGATACTTCAATTTGATGCATAATATAATTTATGTTTCAGCACAATCAGACTACAAAAAAGATTTCTGATTATACTGGGATCTGTTATCTGGTGAATGGGTGAAAGCTCAAGGCAGACAACTCAAACTAGAAATAAAGTGCAAGTTTTACCGTGAGAAAAAATAGCCTTTGGAAAAAAACCCAAACAAATCACAAACTACAAAAATAATTTTGTTTTTAATTTTCATCATTTTATATCTCTTAGGAAGGAAGGTATGTGGATTTAAAGACCTGCCGCAGGTAAAGAATCTTTAGGCAGGAGACACCAAGTGAACTGGTGTTTGTAACTGGTGTTAAGCAGACTAAATTATCTGAAGTGTTTCCACCTAAATCTCTGACTACCTCTTTTTCTCATGTATTGAAAGGATATTTGCCAGAAATTTTCAATAAAGTGGATCTGAGACCAACTTAAGCCTGCACAGTGGCACGCCTCATGCCAAGGAGACGGAGCTGTGATGTTTTCTGCAGAGATACGGAATAAACAGTGGCTGCTGAGATCATAAATTTAGCTGCATGGCAACTTTCAGGAAAGGTGGCAACACTGTTATAAATAGGGGCAGGCAAACCAACTGAAATAAAGTTAGAAACAACCTCACCCTGGACCACAGACTAATATTTACACAAAATGTGTGGAAAAATTGGAATATAAATAGCTGTCAGTGACTAAAGTCAGGATATTTCACATGAGTAAAGTACCCCAGGGAAGACGTCTGATGGTTATTTGTATCACGACTGACATTTTCAAAGATGAGGTCCCAGAAGTATAGCCCAATAAAACTTGATTTTTAGTGGTGCAGCTCTATTTTGAGAATTTTTGTCTACTTATAACCATTCCCAGCAGCAGTGATGACATCCATCTGGCCCAGCCTTTGCCTACCTGGAGCTGAGTCCCTTCTAAAGAGCACATGAGATCTGCCAGTGAGAGTGGCAGCAATTTAGTTTTGTTGAAGTCTCCTCGGAGAGCAAACCCATAGCTCTCCCACAGGATGGCCAGAAATAGATTGTGGTGCCCCCCCAAGTAACATGTTACACATAAAGCATACAGAGCCTTCCTGCCAGATCCCAGGGCACCAGCACACCTACCCTCAGTCTCACAGACACACAGTCATAGGTTCAGCTGGGCTCAAGAAAATAGCATGGTTTGAGGTCTACAGAAAAATATTTCTCTCTCAAAATATTCCAGGCCAGGCCAGCCTCAGCTTGCTCCAAACACCCCTTAGATCTCATTTCTCCTCTGGTTTGCAGGGCACCGATCAACTCTTCCTCTGCTTGCACTTTGCTTCCTCAGGGAAGCAATCTGGAGGCTGAGCTCAGCTGTCCTAAAGGTGTGCACGTCTTTTGACTGCCAGAAGGATAAAGATCCCTTCTATACAAATTGGATTCGTCTCCCTTAAAACTTGGCAAGTTCGGGCAGTAAAGCCACCTCTGGTGTGAGTGTTTGATACGGGTCTCTGGAGGCAGCCAGCTCTGCAATGACCTGGCTTAGACACTGAAACCAGGAACAGCCCGCACTGCATTTCACCTCAAAATACCTCTGGTGCACCTGGCCTGCGCAGGATCCGTGCACAGGCTCTGCTCATACCTGAATGATGCTGTTCTGTCCCTGTACGCACTTATATATTAGAAACTCCTTTTGTTAGGGCAGCCCTCTAATGTTCCAGCAAGACTCAACACCCTCTTCCTTCGTCAGGGCTTCGTGACAGCATTCCCTCGGCAGAGCAAGCCCACGGCGAGCGCACGCGAGCAATAGGGAAAACCACTGCTGCCGTTCTTACGGACGTGTTGGCTTTTCGCTCACTGGCTCCTCAGTTGCTGAGGCCTCTCTGTCCATCTGTGTGGTCAACCTGCCGTAGAGGACAAATGCAGTTGTGGCTGGTCACACACTTAGCACAGAACGTGAAAGTTCTGGTGGGTGACAGGGTACGCGTAGGTGTCAGCTGCTGACAACAGTACGGCAGAAAGTGTTGCGTCGGTGGGGAGTGCATTCACACCTGCCGTGGAGTACAGAAGAGAACAACAACTTGCAAAGCACCTGAGCCCCTGCCTGAGTCACCAAAAGGGAAAAACCTGACCACCCTCCCGCCCTGCTCCCCGCTTGCCCGCTCCGCGTTTGTGCTGCGCGCGGGGACAACCGCTGCGCTGGGGGTGGGTCCAAGCCGCTGGCCTGCCTGCCCGCTGCTGTGACATTAGGATTTGAAGCACTGCAGGGGAAACGGTTAATGAAATAAGCACGCTCCATTTCTCAGCCATTTAAACTGTTTTCACTTGTGTCAGGTTTCATTTTACAGACCCCTCACGTTGTGTCTGAAACCGGTTGGCAGTTTGAAGCTTTTGAGAACAGTTTCACAATGGATCATCCACTATGTGGTAATGTGCCTTTATGGTACCAGACCAGTGTTTCATATTTCTTCCCTTTAGACCTTTCATCTGAATTTGAATTTAACTTTGTTTACTGCACAAGCATCCTTCCAACTCCAGATCGCCTCAGCATGCTACAAACCGCTGGAAAAGTCTGAGCTTTCAGCTCCTGTTTGCTGTTCAGCTGGCTACAGCAATTTACTTGAGAAATAGTTGGCAATCAAGCCTGTTTTGTCATCTTCCCTGCTCCTTCTGCAGTGTGAGAGCTCTTTCAGTCTTAGAAGAGCTGTACGCATGAGGAGAAGAACAAAGTCCCACTGCTGAGACATTTAAATGCCATAAAATGTCACAACATCAGATAAGCTTCAAGATCTTAAAAAAGGATTAAAAGTGCAGAGAGTTTATTGGATGCTGACATGCAGTTAATAGCACTTTTGCATGCAATGACTTCACACAGTGTTTCTGTGGAGTTTTAAATGTCATGTAAGTGTATAAATTCCATTCAAACATAACCTTTATTATGAGAGCATCAATAACAGAAAAATCTAATTAAAGGATAAAAGGCTTGGTGGAAACATAACCTTTTTCATATCAAATTGGTAATGAATTAATAGAATTCTATGAGGGATTTTATTTCAGAGGGGGACTGACAAGCACAGAGAAAACCCAGCCTTCCACCACATGGTTTAGTGGAAGGTCCTTCTCTCTCTTCAGCAACCCATGTTCTCCCTTTGTAATCTTGAGAGAATTATTATTCCACGTGACTGCATCAAAACACATGAAAACAGCATCTGGACCTTTTAAATCCCCCCTCAGTTTCGTTCAGCTTGAATCATCTCCACTGGGACACTTGCCACCTTGCCACAGTCTATTACACCCAAGCCCGTTGCTGATGAATTACAGCTCTGTCAATCGTCCTGTCTAGCAAAATTGCCAGCGTATGAGAAGGAACCCAATATCATTATCAGCATTACAGAACACCATGGACAAAGTAATAGCAGGTTACGTTCCCCTCGTTCGGAGCCTACCCCAGAAAACTAGGCCATGGTGTCCTTCAAACCATAATGAGAATTAATATTGAGAGGACTGTCAATCTACGTAACAGAAGAAATGAGGCTTGACAGTTCAGAAAATTGGGGCTAAGTACAGTAGCAGAACCAATTACTGCAAAAGGATTCTTTTTTTTTTCTCCATACTCAGTCCAAAGCAACTGGAAATGACCCAGGCCAAAGCTGTTGTCTAATCCTGACAATACATGCTTTGCTGTATGTAACTGTTGATTTTGGCTGGGAAGACTTAGAATGTGATAAAGTTCCATTTAGGGTCTGTCTATCCCTAAACCATAGTTATGTGCAAGGTGTGAACATGTCCATCACACTGCAGATGGACCATCAAGATCTCATCCCTGTTTCTTTTATTATATCCCTACAGAATCACTATAAGAGTATTTTTCATCTTGTTCTTTGCATTTCCAAACATCACTTGCTTTTCCTCTGCACTGGTTATTCAGAAATTATTACTCTTCCTTCCAGAATAATGGAAGATATTACAAGTCATTTGATACATACTGTAGACTGAGAGTCCTCGCTGACAGTGAGAACACAGGCTTGGAAGGACATCTGAACAGCACCAGTTTTTGAAGTGCCTTTCTCCGAGACCCTTTTCTCCCTAATACTGCGGGGTTCCCTTGTTCCTGTTACAGAAGTGCTCTCACTGTCAGCCCCCAGCCCCTTTCTTGGCCACGTTCTGGCAGAACGGTCCTTCCTACAGCTAGCTGAGAATGCTGTGGCTGCTGGGTCCTGCAGTTTGTCAGCAGCTCATCAAAGCTGTAGGTCTTCAACTCTGCAACTCTTTCACCCTGCCTTGAAACTGCTCTGCGGGGTGGTTTGAGCCCTCCTGCAGCCCCCACCGGGTCGGCAGTGAGAAGAGAGGACAGTAAGCGTGACGGAAGCAGCAGGTTTGGAAGGTGTCAGCACTGGGAAAAATGAGCGTGACAAAACCACGTTTCTGAATACCCTGGGAAGAGTCTGTCGGAGCATTGCAAGGAAAGCTACGCTTGCTGCCACCTTGGTATGCCAAGGGCAAGGACCTTTGCATTACAGGTAGCCAGTGGCAAACAGCAGGAGTATCACAGCCCTAAGCAAGAAAAAGGGATTTGAAGACTTTTTTTTTTTTTTTCGAGCTTCATCACATGAGCTGATAAATACAACGAGGCCTTTGCAAGCCGGCCTGGGTGCCTCCAGCAGGGTGTCTTTCATTGCTGTTGTCCTCTGCCTTTCAAATCAGTTCTCCAGGTTTATGCAGCGGCCATCAGCAGCACTGCGAAGCTAAAGACATTTCTTGCTGTCAGGTATTTCACGGATACTTCCCTGCACCACTGGAAACTTACTTGGATACAACCTGGTTTCCGCATTGCAGTTTATAGCTGGGGCCTGTGGGACTTGTACAATCGTGTGGTTCTGAACAGGCCTGAAATCTGTCCAGTCCTTCATAGCAGGGGGCAGGGAGAGGCTTGTTTTTAACATTTTTGTGGTACAATAATGCTAATTGTCATGTGCTCTAAGTATATAACAAATATTTTTAAATTCACTCAAACCCACAGGAATTATCACGTGACTTTAAATGCACGATCCATCTACTGGAGCAGCTAATGTTGGCCATTGACCTGCACCAGTTGTTTCAGCAGATAGGTCAAAATTCTCTCAATCATTATGAAATAGAGATCATTTTAAGCCCTGAGGTATGACATTTAATCTTCCCTTGTTTAGTACAACACACTAACTCTGACATTCTGTATAAATTGCAAGGTATCCTTCCTGAGCTTGCTGAGTGAGGTGGCCTCAGTGAAATCCTCTGGCTGTGACTACAGCCTACTGTAAAGCATTGACCTTTATGGATTTCTGATTCCCGTATTTTGCAGCCTTTCATTCTATTAAAGGGTTTCCCCATTTACCTGCCTCATCTGCATTTGAAACAGTTCAGTAGGACCTAGAAATGGTAATACTTGAATATCAAACATAGCCATTCTGATAGCGTTGTAGATGCTACGACTTGCAGCACAGATCATAATTTTAATCTGGCTCTTCTAATGAAAAGTCTGTGAACAGAATCTTAAGTGGGAGGGTCTGATTTTCAGAAGGATTTAGCGCTTGGGGGGAACTGCACCGACATCATTTGCATGTTATATACTTAGGCAATTTGCAAAAGCTGCAATTCCAGCATTGCTCATTACAGTGTTGATTATTAACTGTCTTTCTGGTTTGTATCTGTATGAGAAAGTAAATGCGTGAAAAATATAGCGCTGCCTGGAAACTGGGCTGAGGATGTCTTTTTCTGTGCAGATTATGAGAAGAGTGGGGATTGATTTTAGAGCGTATAGTGCCCCAGCCTGCTCTGTGTATCCCCACCAGTGCAGGTGCACGTTATCTTTCCAGGGTCCTACTCCCAGGCTCGTATGACATTGGGTAATGTGGCTGCGGTAGCCGAAGCACCATCACTGTGCTGCTGATCAGCTTGAAACGCGCTGCTCGTATCTGATCATTGTTCTTGCAGTTTTCCTCTGGGCTTTGAGCTGTGGCAGAGATTTTATGTGGGTAGAAAATGCCATTTTTCTTTTGCCAGAATTCTTCTGGGGAGATGCTGTCAGAGTGCTCCATCACATGTGATGGATCATCACTTACAGAGAATTATCTTTAATGTAAAATTGAGTTTTTATCTTGAACTGTCATGTCTGAGAAGTCTCGCCTGTGACATGGGGGAAGGGAAGGAGCTGGATTTAGTAGCTGATTTCTCCTCCAGGACTCAATACATCCTCTCTCTCATACCCAGTTCTGTCCTTAATCTCCCAACTGCTGCTGCCTCCCCTGCCTGAGCTAACAGGTCTCCCCAGTTAATACTGTCCCTAGTGCAGCCTACCCCAGTGTTCGACTGTGTCCATATGACAGCGACCAGACTTTCACCCCAAAACTTCATGTTGTCACGGTGTTGACATCACTGGTGTTCTCCATGCACTCAGGCTCTTGCTACTTGTGAGCTACTAGCTGTTAAAATCACGTTGGAAAGCGTGCTGGAGAAACTGTTCAGTTAGCAAATCAACACAACTCTCTCCAAGCGAATAAACTTCGAACACTGGTTGTGAATCAAGGCGCAGGAAAAAATGGGAGTAAAGAGCAAAGTGTGTGGGTCTGTAAAACCGTGTGCAAATAGAGGCGAGCACAAAATACTGCACCCGAGAGAAGGATGCTCAGGAAATGCTGTTTCCAGGCCTGCGTGCCAACTGCTCCCCGTCACAGGCACGAGGCTCTCTGAAATGAAGAGACAGCCATTACTCTCCTGGGAAGCTCCCTGCCCACCTCCACAATTACAGATTCCTGGTCCAAGAGGTGATCCTTATCTCTCCACCCAAAGAAATTCTTTTTTTGGTGATCCTGGCACAAGTAGAAGCACCAGCAAATTATCTAAAAAAATACTTGAAAATTTTCTTACATATTCAGACTTGAGAAATTAAATCACTATTTGGCTAAGGATATATCAAAATCACAGCGGGTATCATCAGCTCTGGAATTCAGGACAGAGACTAACATCTACAGCTGAATCCTCAGGCTTTTTCTAATATTTCTGGGAGGGCGTTTTCTGATCTGTAAAATAACATCTGAGATAAAAAGAAGTGCTCTTGCTGTGAGCCACAGCATAAAGCCCATATTATAAGGGTGCAACAAAATCTTCTTTTACACTCTTACTAGACAGTAAAAACATTGACCTTCTCAGCACTTGGGACCCCACACAGACATGCTTTGTTTGTCATCAGCTGATAGCATCTGTATTTCAAAAAC
Organism: Psophia crepitans; assembly: GCA_013399095.1. NCBI lineage: Eukaryota > Metazoa > Chordata > Aves > Gruiformes > Psophiidae > Psophia > Psophia crepitans. Next base: position 482,218 of record VWZZ01003788.1, on the reverse strand, counting down.
CTCTTCCCCAACCAGCAGCACACTGGAGTACGTCTGCTAAGCACGTGCCACTGGACAACGGTGTGGGGATCAGTGCACTGGGTAGAACAGTATTGCTGAAACCTACCGTACGCGGCATTCGAACACAAAACGTGCTGCCTTCTCACGATGTGCTATTTATGTGTCAGTTTATTTCGCTCCTAGCCGCCTTCTGCGGGTTGGTTTTGGTTTTTTTTTTGCAGTTACACAGTATGTTTCTTCTGCTACTTCAAAAAGTGGTAGGTGTCATTTCCTCCAATTTATCGATGGAGGAAGCTGAGGGCCGGAGAACAAAGGCCAGACCTTTGAGTTCCTGCGCTCTGCTTCCTGGCCCTGCTGCTTTCCCTCTCCCAACGCACCGGTCAGCGCTGCACCCACCGGGATGGCCCTCTGCTCCTCCACGTTTATCTCCATGGGAAACAGATAACTAACAGAACACCTAAGCTCATTCAGAAAGCTCTTGTAAGGACAGCGGGTGGCTTGGCAAGGCTGGATTGCTCTTAAAGCCGGAGAGGTTTACAGCAGCTGAACCTCTATTTGGTCTCGCTTCTCCCGCTCCAGCTCAAGCTGCCTCCTTTCACACCACGCCGCTTAAACACTCTCCTCGGTATCGTGCACACACACACGCACCATCCTCCCTCTCTCCTCTCACCTTTGGTGTGCCCAAGTGGCACCGAGCGGGAACTCCTATGAGCTGAAGCGCCACGAGTACGTACGCCAAAGCAGCGCGTGCCACCGGGCACGGAAAGCGACGAGTTCGGTTTGCGCCTGACCACTCTCCCAGCATCGCCACCCTCTTTGCCATGCCAGACAACATTCTCAAGGAAAGAACCACTCCACTTCTGCCCCAAGGCGTTGGTAACGTTTTTAGTGCCTCCAGGAAGCATTAGGGATCCCACAGGATGGCACTGGGACCACGCCATCCTGCGGTTACCCACGTTCCTGGGCAACAATTCTTTTTTTTTTTTTTTAACATCCAATTCTGTGTATCTTCCTCCTCCTCACTGCTGCCTTTAAGTCCTCAAACGCTTTTCCAACTTGGCTGACTACAATGGATGCTCCTCTAAGCCGATGAGGGCTTGTTGTTGCCCTCGTACTCAAGTCCTCTTCCTAATCTTCCTGCTGTGCTGCTTTTTGCTACCCCATCTTGCCACAGCCACCCAGGGAACAGAGATGATGAGTCAGAAAGGGAAGTTCAATCGTGTCCAGAAACAGAAATTACCAGAAAACCTCAAGTTTTACTGCCTTTTTCTTACTGAGAACAAACAAATTGTAATGAGCATCATAAAGAGCATCACGTGGGTTAGTTTCAAAAATTATCAAAGTGACCTCTTCCACAGCCACTTTCAAAATACCAAAAGCAAAAGGAATCAGGGGGTGGTAAGAACTGTGGAGATTTTTATTTTTTTTTAATGTTTACAGGGGTTCAAAAGGCCGGAGGTCATTATGGGATACATGCAGATCTATTAATTTTTAAACCAAGTTTTCAAATACCCATTTAGAAATCTTAATTGGTCAGAGTGAGTAGGTATGAATAGAAAAAAAAAAAAAAAGCCGTGAAGTCCTACACCCATTACAGTCAAAAGAAGCAAACTGGTGACTTCACCAGTTTCAGAATTTTGCTCCTGTTATTAATACCCCATGGGCTAGTCACCCTCCGGCAGCAGCTCTCCAACTGTTAGCTATATGGGGATGAAACTATTTCACAGTGAAATACACACCATTGCATGTGCACGCTGCGCCATGAATACGGCTGTATGATCACCCTTTTCGCAAATATTACTCTTTATATTCATTTTGAACCTTCAGTTCAGATTTACAGCTGTAAATCTAGGTAGGCTAAGGCTTAATGAAAGATCATTATACCGTGCACAGGACATTCAGGAGTTTCTTTCATCTGTGCAGCAGACCATGCATATAGCAAGAAGAAATCAGTGTTACTGACAAAATTACATTCATGCCATAGAAAACTATGAAATCATACAACGGAAGGGAAACTCAAGCACTGCAAGAGTGGAGAATTGGGTCCTTTCAGATTAGTTCACTTGATCAGTAGACCAGAGCTGTACTTTTTAGTCATCTTGGAACTCGCTTCCATTTTTCATGCCGGCAGTTCTGAATCATCTCTCTGTGCTGCTTCAACTTCACAACAGGAAAAAGTGAATACGGTAACCAGCCACGGAGTCTTAAAAATACTCCTGTGCTATATGAAGTAGCTGAAAAAAAGGCTTGACTCATACAGCATCTTTCACCGTGCCTGCATGGGCAAGTTTGTGAAATCGCACCGGTCACCAATCCCGCGCTCTGCAGCAATGTACAAATGTGAACAGAAGGTAAAGAAACACAAGACCTGACACAGAGGAGAAATTTTGCAACGCTGTATTTAAATCCTGATCCTCCTGACTTGACCAGAAAGACTACCACCGACAGCAGAAGGTCCACAACTTCACCAGTAAAGCCTGGCCCCCAGCTCTGCTGTGAAAGCTTTTTTGGTGTTTTGGTGGCACCAATAGGCTCAGCAGTGCCCCTCAGGAAGTCCTGCTGGAGGAACTCTTGGAGAGCAGATGTGTCTTCTGCACTTGGCTGCTGTGTTCAGTGGATGGAGGGCATGGTCCTGGGCTCCGTAATTAAATATCCCAACAGCCGCTACGTACCACAAGCAGCACAACCCACAAGGAGGGGAGTTTAGGCAAGAAGAATGCAGATGAGGCTTAGAGAGATGCTCCTTTTTCAAACAGGCACCATTTATCCATTGTGTTCGAAAAAAGAATTCACTTTTAGTGTCTACATGGTTAATCTGTGAACTTTTCCTTCCCCAATTAGTATTTTCTTTTAAATTTAGCAATATGTTGCCTTAGGTTTCCATACATACCCGTACTCACTCAGTGATTACTGGACGCAAACAAAAGCCAAAAAGACATCTGGGTAAAGAGTCACTTGTGTTTCAGCTCCATCTTTCAACAGTTCAACTGTATCACAGCATATTTAAGAAAACAAAGGCAAAGAAAAGTGTAAGGTCAACCTGCAATTAATTTTATTTGGAATACTTCACTAGACCTTCTTCTATATAATTTAAAATAAATACTGTAAAAAATGGACTAAGTAAATTGCATCATGGATGCCAAGAATGCTTTAAGAAAATACAACTGAGAAAAATATGCTAATAAATTTGGTTTTGAAATTATCATCACTGGGTTAACAATAGAACCTGATACTTCACTTGCAGGTGTTTATCTTGCGTTCCTTTAACATGCAGCATGTAACCTCCCTAAAGGGTTTTTAGCTACACATCATCTTTCAAACTATCTGCTCGACTGAGTTCATTTTAAGGCTTTATGGTTACACACAGACTGGGACCGAGCATGAATAATGCACAAAAGTGACCTCCATTTTCAGGAATCAGCACTACACTCGAATGCAAACACATTTAAATGGTCACACAGCTAAATGCATATATTTTAACTGTTTTTTATTTTAAAGCAGATAGTATGTAAGGGTATTACCCCCAAAAAAACATTCTCTTCTCTTCTAATGAGAGAACAGGACCAGAGTAAGCAGAGTTATATATATTGCAGAGTTGAACATACAAAATCTGTCAGCCCTAGCTTATGTGATACTCATCCTCCACTTTTTTTTTGCCTTAAAACAAAGAAAAACCCACCAAACCGTGTTTAATCCTTTCAGTGTTCCCCTGCCTCTTTTAAGGTTGTAATATGCTGAACAGAAAGACACCAGTGCTAAGAATACCCGAGCCATCAATTCTGATAACCTGGCTGGAGAAAGAGACTCTACAGAAATGCTTCGTTTGTGACATAAATTATGTCATTCCGTAAATGCCTTGGAAACAGTGGTGGGCCAGGACTGCAAATGGAGCTTCCCTGGCTTTCAGGCCTCTCTGAAGTGTAACGCTAACTGTACTGAATTTTTTTTCCAAAATCCACATCTTTCAGTTAGGACTAAAAGTCGGAACTAAAATTCCAACAGCCTAGGTTTTGGGTTTTCTGATAAAGTGAAAACTGACCTTGTATATTTACGGCCCGGCTGAATCTCGATGTAACACAGTTCTTTCGCTGTAAATAAATCAGATTTAGATCTGACAGATTTGGGCCAGGAAGAGTGATTTCACACCGACTCCTAATATAGTTAATAACACTAATTCCATGTTGCTTCCCATCCAGTTCAGGCGCAAGCGGATGACTGCCAGCTGACAACAAAGAGAAGGGCTGTCTGAAAAGCAACGCTTGCAGGTGCTTACCACAGGTTAAACCTTTCATTTTGCACAACTTGCTGCTGGCGAGACCGTGATGCTGAGGCACACAATCTGTCAGCAGACACTGAAAGAGCTCAGCGCCTTCTGAAACTGCTCCTAACCCAGGCAGTTTGACATTTAAAAATGCAGGCTCAAGATGTGACATTTACTATGAAAATTGTTTTCATCCCCCCACCCTTCAATTTTATAATGGCTAGAAAATAAATTTAAGTCCCTAATAATTCAGATAAAGTGCAAGTACACCAACATTCTCGGTCAGAGCTCCATACAGGATGTTATAGATACGTAGATGTTCATCACAGTCTGAAAGCAGAACAGCATCTTGAATTGGTTATAAAAATAAAAATCAGTGTAGAATGCGTGTCTTGAAGACCTCTAATTAAAACAATGCTTTTCAACAGACATCACCATTTTCCCCACAACTGAACAAAAACTACATTTTGATCTCTGTAGGGTTTTGCTTGTTTTTCTTCAAATTTATTAGCTTCTGTAATTATATAGTCCATTTTATTGTTAAATCAGAAACAGTAAGAGAACACTCTAGGTTGGTATAGTCATTTTACAATGAGCGTATCAGCTACAATATCTTTACCTAATGTTGTCAGAAAACCAAAACAGAACCAGAACAGCAATTTTTATTATTTTTTTGTTGACAAACCTGCTTATTGAGATATCACTTATTCTGTAAGGAAGAAAATACTTGAAAAATAAAAAAGTTAAAATTTAGTTAAAAGCTTTACTTGTCTGGGAGCAATCTCATAAAACTTTTTAATATGAGCACTTCACTTCACAAAATGAAAAACTATTTACAACATTTTGCTTGCAGTTTGGTCACATTATCTACACACATTTGCAGAAGATCTTAGGCAAAATAGGTATGTATCTTCTTCTGACATAGGCTATCAGATTGATTGCACATTTTCCTTTTACATAATGGCTCTCCTATAGTGCACTGAAGTCAGTGATCACTGTCTAATTACATTCTCATTTCAATTTATGGCTCAACAATAAAATCAATACTACTTCAATCCCAAATATCTGAGCGGCTGAATTACATATAGTGTAAAACACGTGGATTCTACTTGTTTGGACCTGATTTTCAAAAGACTAATTCACCTCACTAGCACAATTAACAAATTGTGCAAAGACATAAAGGACCTGTACATCTAGTTCATTTGAAAACCAAGGCATCTTGTCAGATTCTGTCAACTGAGTTCCCTCCAGTTACAGCTCATTTGAAACATGTTCATTTCCCTGTGGCACTATAATGAACTTTTCAGCACGCCTATTACTGAATTACAGTATCTTTTACATCTATACTATATTTTGGCCAATAATGTAATTTTCATGTTACACAATATCATTGCCTTCACAAGCAGAGCTGCTACATACATTCACAGTTTCAATAGATTGTAATTAGCTTCTCCAGTTGTGCTTTAAAAATTCCAAATATCTTCCAACAGTAAGTGCAAAGCAAATGTCCTATGCAGCTACAATTGGTCACAGAGTTATAAACTCCATAATTACGAGAAGAGCGTTCCCTCATTCTCCGTTTTCATCACCTGCTTTTTCAGGTATGACCTCCAGACTTCGACGCGGCTTTGCGATTTCTGCATTTTCAGTGCCTGGCTTATTGAGTCCACACGAAAGAGTGGCATAATGGATTTGTTTCAGATTCTCCAGTGCTTCGTTTTTAGCATATTTGAGAAGATCAGCTTGTCCCTGTAAGAAAAAAATGCAGTTAGAATATACAATTGATAATGGGATTCTCTTTTTTACCTCTTGTTTGTTTCAGATTAACGGTACAGTTGCCCTACTCAAAAAAAACCAAACCAAAACAAGAAAACCCTCAAAAAACTAAAACTCAAACTTTGATTACTTTAAGTTAATAAGAACCAGGCTCTTTGCTTGCTCTGCAGCCAATCGGTTGCACAAATAAAGGGACAGGGATAATTTCTACCCAACATCTTTCAGGAAAGTAATCTACGCTGTATTTTTAATCCATGGGGACCATAAATTCTGCATAGAGAAAATTGTTAAGGCTGATTTTAATACTTCAGGGAGCAGTTAAACTGTTTTGGTTTTTGGTTCTCTATTTTTTCTTCCCAGCAATGTGATTCGTTCAATAGCAGCACGGTAAAGGATCAACATTTGTCAAAGCATGAAACCTGAAAATACAGGGACAAGGAAGATGTAAAAAGGAGAGTGATGACAAAGACTTCCCAGCATTGTTTGCAGGTCAGCGCTATCGCTATCCCGCTTTACTTGCACTCTTTCCCTTCGTAGCAATTCAGGTTTAAGTAAAGCTGTAAGAGAAACCGCCCCAGACACAGGCGCTTTGGCTCTGTCCGGCAGCGTTAGGATACTCCATCTCTTCGTGTTGACCAAACCCCTCTCACAGCAACAGCTCTCATTCGCAGACTGCAGACTGCCTCCCGCAGCCACTGCCTGCCTCCCCTACCCTTGCTGCAGGGAAGCAACAAGCCCGCAGCGCACGGCGAGCACGCCCGTCTTCCTGGTGGGCACAGGAAAGTTCAGAAACACGTGCAGAAAGCCTGCAAGGGCCACAGTGATTGCGCCGTGTCTGCGCTTCCGAAGGAGAACTGCCCACAGCTTACAGAAAAGCAAATGATGCTTCGAAAATGCGTTATCTTAAACGGTGGCATTTCCGACGGAAAGGGAGAAAAAGATACACACGCAAACAAACAAACAGAAAACCCCAGGTACTGTAGTTCCTTGAGACTGTCAGTTCCTACAATGTCTAATCAGGTAGGAACACTGACTGCACCTTTTCCTGTAATTGGGGTATTCATGTCTGCCCTGTGCAAATTCTGGCTCCCGACAGACACTTCCCTTGAAGAGATGCTAATGGCTTTTTGAGAGACGCAACAGCTATGCTGTCTCTGCTCCTCAGCCACGTAAGGCTGAAATCCAACTTCATTTTTTGATTTGAAAATTAGGAGAGTTAGAACAGCAGTCAGACAAAAACGTGTGCACTCGTGGTGGATACTTCAGTCTTACTTCTTTAGCAACTCAGAACACAAATACTGTCCTATGAAGTAAGCAGAATTACACATTTGAGGCACACAAATCGAAAACAAATATTGCTTTCTTCAAAGAAATAATGCCCCCCCATCCCCCTTATCCAAGACTATAATAGCCAAAGTAGTTTTTTTCTGATTACCAGACAGGAAAAAAATCTGGGAGTTCACCAATCACAGCACAAGCTTCAGTAATATTTTCTTCTAAAGAAAACCAGGGTTTTTTTTTAAAAAAAATTACATACTTTTTTCCAAACTGACAAACAACTAAAAGCTAATTTAAAACACTCCAGCAGACTAAATGAGTCATATCTGGAGTGCATCTGTTTCTAGTGCAAGTTCCATTTTACACGGATTAGTAGAATATAGTTCTGGAACTTTAATCAAGTTGTTTATTATAGGCAGAGCTGCTAGCAACAGTCTATTAATAAGGTCGCCTAAAACTTCTCATTTAAAAAAAAACTGCTTTCAGTTGCTTATATGCTTGCCAAACTTTAACTACTTCAGCTGATACTTTCTATGCAGGATTTTTGCCATTGGCAGATTTTATTATTATTACTGGTTAATATTATTCTTTAACCTAATCCATATGGTTCACTCAGTTCTGAAAATAAAGACAGGAAAATTGTCTTTAATTTTTTTAACAATCTTCCGTCCCCACTCCCACTTGGGGTAGGGACTCATAATTCAAACATCTTCAGGGACCCCGAGTAATAGATCCAAGTTGTAAGCTTTTAATAAACAAACATCAGATTTTTTAATGTGGTTAGTACAATCACTCAGAATTTCATTCTCGATCATTCTTCATCTCTTGACAGCTCCAGCAATGTCATATTCCATTCCCACACAATAACGAATACACGTTAGAAGAAAAAGTTGGGTTTTCCTGTATGGCTTCTCCAAGTTGTTTTACTACCAACATTTGGTTGCCAATGCAGGCAGGCCAAAAGCCAAACTGGAGGAGGGGAAAGAAGAGCCTAGGACAAGGACTCTGGCAAGGAGGCAGATGGAGAAAAGGAGGGGGGCAAGAGCGAACTCTGAGACTGACCTGGCAAGAAGTCTAGGACTGCAGAAAGGGAAGTTGGACTGCACTATACAAAGTAGAGGCTAGATCTTACTGAAAGAGGAGATTGCGAAATAACAAAAAATAAACACTAGTGCAACAACACTGAATTTGGATCAGACAGGTGAGCAGAGAAGGGAAAGATTGAGGCAACATTTGAGATTGGAATACAGAAAGAAAATGGATTGACAATATCCACCATGTTGAAATAAGCCTGAAAGTGATAGACAAGTAGAAGGACTAACAACTCAAAAAGAGTGAGCGCGCTTGGTAATGAGACTAAAAGCTAGTGAGAGAGAAAAACAAACAAAAATGCAGAGCAGTGAGAATGCACTGAAATCAGGTAAGGTGATGCGAAAACCAAAATTAAGACTCATCAGGAAGGATGTCTACAGGAGGCAAAGAGGAGGCAATATGAACTGGAAAGCAATAGGGAAAAACTGCCAGAAGAGAAAATTAGTCGCCAAGTGGGAACAGAATACTGGATGGAGGAGAGATGTGAAGGAAGAAGCCAGGGGTTAGTAGGAATGGCTGGATTTTCAGCAGGAACTGGGAGTGTCTGGACAAGACTGATCAGGGAAGATGAACTTTGTGGATCTGGCATAAAGGGGCTGGATTATTGCAGACAAGAGGGGTTCAGATCGAACACATTCAGCCAAGTGGGATCAAGTTTATACTAGGGTGAAATAGAAAAATGAATCTGTGTACATTACTCTCTTCTCCAACATTTAAAATGAAGTAATTGATTTCTGAATGCCACTGAACTCAGAAAAAAATGTTTGTGAAACCAACTGTGTTGTCATTATCTGCTGGCATGTCTTGATTCAAAGCCAAAAGAAGAGCCAACCAGTGCTACCAAATATGGCACAAGCTCAAGTGAGAGAGGTCTGCGCAACTGATGTAAAGTGCTCTAGATCTATTGATGTACCATCATGAAGCCATATGCTGGGGAAAAAAAAGCAGTATACATCTTAAAAATTCAAGTTGTAGTCACAGTGAACACTGTTGAATAGTAATACCACACATCTGAAAGGCAGAAAAGTAGAAAAGTTATCCAGATTTAAAAAATCATACCATGCACTCAACTGAAAGAACTCAAAGACCTTCCTTCTAGTTATGTATCATATGTCTCTTGTTCAAGGGCTCTCAAGATTCAGTTTCAATTCTTTATATTCTATGCATTGATTTAATAAGTAAATTAATGCTACAGTTAGTTTACTACAAGCTGGAACACAGGAATCTCTCACATCTATGAGTTACTCAGAGGCCTTTCACCTTCTCATGAGCCCCAAGTGGCCATATGCTACTTGCTCTTAAAATATGTACTGTCAAGTCAGTACGAGAAACCTATCAAGGACTCAAACCCCGGTCAAGCAGATTTATCATGAGGAAGTACAAAAAAACCTATATTCAAAGAGACAAAGCTAGTCCATAGCTGGTCCACTGCTGGAATCTGGAGCAGTTGCAGAACCAAACCCATATAATGTTTCTCACTATATGGTAGGGGTGGCTCTGTCAGCCTTTCACCTCAGGTAAGTGTAAATGAATTCAGTCCTTTGGTGTTGTCTGGCAAACACACCACTTCAAACTTCAAACTTACTCCCAAGACTCTGGTTAACAGGCATTTTGTGATAATTCCCATCTAGGAACAGGACCAACACAGGCCTTGCATGTCACAAGAGCGCTGTCCTCACAGCAGCAGATGGCAACTGCTGCTCCTTTTCCTTAACCATGGTTAAAATTCACTAACACAACTAAGCACTACATAACTTTAATACCTATTTCACATATTGAAGTTTACAAGCTTCAGAAAATGAATCAAGCATCAAGCTGTTTTGTAGGCAGACATGAAAAAGACCTTAAAGAACAAAACTGATATTCATGCGTAAGCTTTTAATAAACAGCGATAAAGAATGTGAATTAATGTGGAAATCAAATTCAATATCGTTCATAGCTCTCTCTCACAATATGCCTGTGCCAACTACTCAGTTTTATTTGTTGGTTTTTTTTAAATCAACGTTAAAAATCTTCTGTTTCTTTTGACACTTTGGGCTCTGAGGTGGCGTTTGTATACCATAGCTCCTGAAAGGTAATTAAAACCAAAACGGTTCCTATCGGTTCTCATACCGATGAAATGAGATAGCATTTCAGAGTCAACTGGATACAGCATCAACTAGAATGTCTCAGCTACCTTTATAATTTGGTACACATTCACTCATGATTTTTGGTTAACAGGTTCTTCAGTGAACATGTGAACATTAAAGATGACATTTGAAATAGCCGCATGAGCACCCTTGCCCCCCAAAAATCCCAAGAAACTGTATCAGTAATGACCGGGCTTTCGCTCAGGCTCTGGGACCCAAAGCCAGTATCCCCTTCTCAAAGCGTTCCTCTAGGCAGCAGCTGCTAGGTACAACGGGACATACTGCAGTGCTCCATGCCCGGCCAACGAGCTCTGAGGGCGTTTACAGCATCAGGACATAAAGGACTTAACTTCTAAATACGGGCTTAATTAGGAGCCAAAATCCCATCAGTCCAGCAACATCAAGAGACTAGTAGCTTTAGATATTTAAAATTGCATTAGGACGCGGGAGGTTTTCTGAATACCTACAGGACTCCCCAGCTTTAGGAGGCTTTAGGAATGCCCCATGGTGACAGCAGTACTGCCTGAATCCACGTGTAGATTTGGTCCACAAAATTCAGATGATTTTTTATTTTAAATATATAATTAAGAAGTTGCACCCCTGTAAGTGCCTTGAGTGTTCCATTTATAAATACATTTATAAAAATAATGTAGATGCAGAACCAGTGTCATTACAGAGATAACAGATGCCACGAACCGCATGCCTTGGGATTTCTTTCAAGAGAAAGTAATTCATGCTGTCTAATGTGACATCTGAAACTCACAGCCAACAAGAAGCATCTAACAAATGCTCTAGTTAGGAGTCCCACCTTCATTCTGAGTACTTCCCCTGAACTCTCCCTATGTGTTTAGAGTAACTCTGAACAGCAAAGTCTAATTTAAAGATGTTTTTACACTCTTCCTATGGGCATCTCAAATTCTGAGCCTATATAGGTTTTTTTTCAGAGTTTTGCTATGCCAGGAAAGTCTGTAAATTGTTACATGATGTTGTTTGTAGGAGTCTGCTGCAACAGTACTTAGAGTGACTGTTTTTCTTCAACTGTGTACTCTTTCTGGCAGGAAATGTGATTATCTATGTTTAGAAATTGTGAGTGCTATCAGTCTGAGTAATAATAAATAAATTACAAGCAAATGATCTTGCAAACTGCCTATTTGAAAGGGAGGAACATTCTAATACTGCACAATCTCTAAATCTTTCAGGCAACAAAGTTCACTAAAGCAGACTAAATTTACTCTAAGTGATGTTCTGAAGTTAATCAAACATCTACATGTGCATATATGGGGTGAGTAAGAATGGAAATGCATGCATATATATATATACACACACAAATGAATAGAGATATTTCAGCTGAATTCAAACATACTCTACCAAAAATAAATTTGGCCACATGGCTTCAAATTAGAAAAAATAAAATCCTTTAATATAGAAATTGTAATGTGTGCGTGCACGCACACACACATACAGATATTTAAAAGCTACATCAGATGTTCTACACAATGAGTTCTCCTAGAATTAAGCTGTCGATTTTGTTGCTTTATCGAAGTTTCCATTGCATCAACTGTAGTCAAAATGACCCAATTGAAAAAAAAAAGATCAATATGTACCTTGAGGGTAAAATGCAGTTTAATTCGTTCGGAAAATACATCAGCCACATCGTGTCAGCATTTTGCGATTCCTCTGTGAGGGAGCTGAGGATGACGCTCATGCAGAATTATTTAGTAATGCTGTTTAGAGCCACAAGCCATTCCTAAATCAAGAGACCATGTAAAATGTTTCTAATTACAAGAATAAAAAGTTAAGTCCATCTAAGCATGGCACTGCCTTCGGTGTGATGGTTGCTCAATGGTCTTGCCTGTTGAACAGCAAAATTTGGGGTCATATAGACAGGGATTTATTTTTGTGCTGTTCAAGAGGGAATTTGACATATGTAGGGAATTCAACAGAAAAAAGAAAATCTTGAAGTGGCTCAGATGATCACTCTCCTGATCATTTTTTACCCTAAAAAAATGTATGCATTCACTTTCCAGCCCTGTCCTCACATACTTTTTAGAGAGCTGGAAAAACAGAAATGGAAAAACACAGGATTAGATCAGAATTATGATTGTAGGTCTTTTTGTCCAGACAAGAGTAATGTCTCAGAAACTGATGAACTTTTTCTATTTAATTATGTAACGCAAGACAAGTTGTGGTTACAGCCTATAGTTAGAAGAGCCTGGAGTGAAAAAGCTCAATGTGTTACTTCAAACCAGTCACGGTCTCTAACTTTCTGTACATCTAAATGTGAATAACAGTACTTAATAGATGCCTATGTCAACTGTAATACTTCTAAATAACTATTAAGATGCACCAACATACCAGAACCTTCTGTAACACCTCCTGTTAAAGTTTCAACAACAGGCTGATTAAATGTCTCACCTTTTTTTTTTTATAAAGTATTAATTATGGGACAAATTGTACTTTCCTACAGAAAAGACCTTAATCTTTGAATAGAAAAAACCCAAGTCAATGTTGAAGAGATCTTCTCAATAATCTCTTCAAAAGGAAGGCCTTCTAACTTCGTAATTATGTTAATCCTAAGGATATGCACAAAAGCCCTCCAAAGCTCTGAAGAACCAGATCTACCATGCGGGTTCTCCGACTCCTGGCTTATGCAGAAATCATGACTTCACATTTCAGTCGCTCATCAAGTGCAAACCTCCCCCCACCAATCCTGTTCAGAACGGAAAGCAGAGACGAAGCAAAGGTATTGCTGTTTCAGGCAGCACTAAAATGGGTTGGCTATCCAAGCTGATACCTTTGATGGAAAAGAGAAGAAGGGATAAGAATTTATTTTCTTGACATTTGCCCAAATCCGCGGAACTGATTCCCCTCCTCTCTATCCTCCAGATAGCACAGGAATAGTACTTGACACATCCCATACACTGTCTTCAGGAAACTCTGCTCTAATAAAGGAAAAGCAATAGTCTGGTCCCTTTACCTGTAAGCAGAACCTGCATGCATATTTTTAGAATGTATTAATTGTACATGCTGTGGCAAATTTGATCTCTTTTTGATTCTCCTCTGCATTGGACTTGTGCAGTGTAACACAAGGGGGACAAGAGCACTCAAGCAACACTGTGAAAGCTGGAGAAATACATGTGTATTACTGCTTTTTTGCAGCGGTTCACTGTAAGAAGAGGCAATAGGGAATTCTATTTTCAACAAGAACTAAAAATAAAAAAATATGTGGGAGCAAATAGTTTTCTTTATAATTAAAACAGACTTTACAGTTTAATGTAGAGATGAAATATTTGACTGAGTGGGAGAGGAGAACTCGTTAGTAAACACAGAACTTGAATAATTTAGGCTAGAAGGACAGTGTCAAGGGAATCAATTAAGGGAGGCAGTTTTGCTATCTCTATACATTTTGATATACTCTGCTGAGATGAAACACCAGTGATAATAAACCTGAACCGTTGCACATGCTAGTTTCCTGAGGGTCTCTAGTTGAAAGCTTTCTTGTATCACTTACTGCTGTGTCAAAAAGCAAGCAAATGCATTTGACAAAATGCAAAGAGAATCTCTATCTTATATACACTCAACTTACTCCAGTCTGGATTATTAATATAATTTGTATGTGTCATTAGTCACCATTAATCACTGACTCAAATAGCAACAGCTTCCCTTTTGCTTTCAATAACTGCATTAACCTTAATACTCTTACTCCCTTTCAGATCAGAAGGCAGGGTTTAAACAGTGGCACAGCTTCACAGCTTCCTCCCAGCTTCACAGAAATCAAAACTCGATTGTTTCACCCATGTATTCAAGAAAACAGTGGGTCCTGGTAACGTTAAAAGTTTGTAAGAAAATGTCAGACAAACTAAATGAAACAACAGGGCAAAAGACAAATTCACACTAAGAGTCTGTTGTGCTTTCAAGTTATAGAAACTAAAATGAATATAGGGGTGCATAAATCCAGTTGAACTATGACACAGAATAATGACCAGAAACAGTATTAGAATGTCAGTTGTGAATGGGAAAATACAGTTACTAACCAAAGGAAGACGCATTACCTTTAAAATTGTAATGTTCCATGTAAAACTTTCTACCGATTTTTGCAGTTTTCTTTCTTTTAAGCCTTCTCTTGCTCCTATATTGTGCAGGTTTTCATGAAACTCCATTGCTGTGGAGAATAAAAGAGGGAGAAATGTAATATCAATTTTAATGCATTTTTGTGATCAGAGAGATACTGTTTTGAAACTAGTAAGTCAAAAGGACAGTGAAAAAGCTTCAGAAACTTTTATTCTTCGAGCACAAACATATCTTATGTATTAAGGTGCAGTATTATGCAATATGTCAATGTACACAAATCTCTCCAAGCCAAAATCCACACCGAAGTACCTGTTGGGTCACTGCCATACAAACATGGAGCCAAGCAAATATTTACTACACAAAAATATTCTTTAAGCACAATTGAATCTATTGCATCACGTGTAAAAACCTTTTTTGTGAATTGCTGTAGAATGGAAACAGTAATTTCATTAAATACCCTACCCCAACAGATCTACTTTGTGCCTTGCTCTTTTATATACTAAATTTACATGACAGTTGTCCAGCTAACAGCTTACCCAGAACATAACCTTCTCACCTTACCCTGGAGGAGAAAAGGAGTAACTGATGAACCAGTGCCAAGCAAACCACCAAGGACTTTTTATCACACCCATCTAAATTACTGTGTCCACAAAACCTACTTGACAAAACTTCAAACTGAAAATTTTGTGCAAAATTCAAATTAACTTGATCCAAATATTGAGTGGCGTGACCAGAGTTTTAGTTTTAACCCAGCACACTGCACAGATATAAGAAAAATAATCTGCTTCCCATCCTTGCTGCCACAAGTCAAATAAAATTAAATTTGAAACAGCTTCATTCATACAGGGGAAGTAAAATGTCCCTCCACAGGTACACACATCGACTCAACACGGATTGCAGCAGCTCTTCTACGGAAGTCAAACATCGAATTGTGCTCTTAGGATCTCCATTAGTAATACCATAAAGGGTATTCTGAGGGCAGAAGTTGGCAAGTGGTTGTGACACCCATGAATGTTAAAACAAGTTATAGCTCAATTACAAATAATAATTTTAACTCTGTTGATTGAGATCTTCTATTTGCCCAGTGAGTATATGTGCTTCAAAATTTACATGTAATTAATTATCATGGAATAAGCACACAAACTTGTGTTGGCTGTCAATCCCAGAGCAGACTGACTTTGAAGGACATTATAGTATCTATTCTTTGTAATGTTTTACCCCACATTCACGTCTTGTTACAAGAAAGAGATATGACTGAATGTTTTCATTGCACATTCCCTTACCTTACTCCCATATACACACACACACACAAAGAGTTTTCAAATTATTCATAAAATCATCTGAAAGACAAGATTGTTCTTTTTACTTTTCTTCACTATTTTAGATTTTACTACAAGGAAAACAAATAGCAAATATTTTCCCTGAATTAAACTACTGTATCATTTTTATTTCAAACATTTCTCTATAGTTTGGCCTCTAGAGTACAGCCTCAAGTAAACCATTCATACTCTATTTCCCCAAAACAGTTTTCTAACCAGGTGAGAAATTGAAAGTTCATTCATCCACCGCGGTTTCCAAGTATGCATTTCCTATTCACATCATCCAAAAAAATAAAATCCCAGTATGATCACAGAAAAATTACGCACAGATCCATACTGACAACATTACGTTGCTAGAGCCACCATGAAAATACAGATTTTCTGATCTGTACCTTGAATTCTGAGACCATACTGCTAAACTTCTGGAGTTCTGTACCTCATTTCCATCTTTATAAATACTGCCTGTCAACTTCACGGGCGCTAGCGATCGAAAATAACCTTGAACCGAAGCTGCTCAGAGAGATTAAGAATAATTGACCTGGTATGGTCAATGTGAAATTGGTGTTTTGCAGATTTCAGATTATTCTTACGTATATAATGTCACTACTATCTCAAACATAGAGACAGTGGTGATGACATACTCTGCTAGCCAGAAGATTTCTTTTCTGGTTCACTGACTGGCTCCTGTGTTGGTTCTTTATACTCGTGCCATGCTAGATTTCTGTTCTGCTAAAGCCACTCCACTCCAGCTAAATATTCCTGGCACTGAGCAGCAACATCTCAGTGCTCTTTTTCAGAAAATGAAACAAAGTCAGATCATCGAGGGCACTCATATGTAAAACCTCAGCAAACAAGTGCCTCCTGCATAAACAGCATTTCTCCTTCTGCTCAACATCTCATATGGACTGGATAGGGCAATTCCCCATTATCGTGCTAAACTAAAGCCATCCTGCTTTAAGCCTAAACATACAACCAGAGGCAAGTAGATATGCATTTTTATTTCCATTTCATTGAAATTGACTTCACATTGAAATGGATTACTTCACCTCTTAGTCTCAGTTTTTCCATCTGCTGAATGGAATGAATGGTATTTGCTACACAATATATGAACAACTTAATTTTAGAGTATGAATGCAGCAGAGCATTTGACTACAGCTCTTTTGGTATTCCCCTTCTATGGTCCTGCTTGGTTTTCTTGCTGTTGTGGGTTTGGATGGCAAAGTTTTGGTAGCAGGGAGGCTACAGGGGTGGTGGCTTCTGTGAGAAGCTGCTGGAAGCTTCTCGTGTCTGACAGAGCCAATGCCAGCCGGCTCCAAGACAGACCCAGTGGCCGAGCCCATCAGTGACAGTGGTAGCACCTCTGGGATAACAGAGTTAAGAAGGAAAAAAACCAAGCACAGGAGCTTTTGCAGCAAGAGAGAGGAGTGAGAAGATGTAAGAAACTTCACAGACAACCAGATCAGTGAAGAAGGAGGGGGAGGAGATGCTCCAGGCACCAGAGGAGAGATTCCCCTGTGGCCCATGGTGAAGACCATGGCAAGGCAGGTTGTTCTCCTGCAGCCCTTGGAGGAGGGGTGATGGGGAGTAGAGATTCCATCTGCAGCCCACGGAGGACCCCAAGCCAGAGCAGGCGGAGACACCTGAACGAGTCTGTGACCCTGTGGGAAGCATCCCATGGAGCAAGCTCAGGAAGAAGGGAGACCGACCCACAGGAGCAGTTTGTGAAGGACTGTAGTGCATGGGAAGGACTCACGTTGGAGAAGTGCACGGAGGACTGTCTCCCATGGGAGGGGGCCCACCACTGGAGCAGGGGAAGAATCTTCCCCCTGAGGAAGAAGAAGCAGCCGAAACAACTTGTGATCAACTGATCATAACCCCCATCCCCGTGCCCCTGTGCAGCTGGAGGGGAGCAGGGAGAGATTGGGAGTGAAGTTAAGCCCAGGAAGAAGGGAGGTCTGGGGGAAGGTTTTTTAAGATTTGGTTTTGTTTCTCACTGCTCTACTCTGTGTTCTGCTTGGTAATAAATCAGACAAATTCCTCTCTACGTCTGGTCTGTTTTGCCTGGAATGGTAATTGGTGAACAGCCTTTCCCTGTCCCTATCTCAACCCGTGAGCTGTTCGTTACACCTTTTCTCCCCTGTCTAGTTAAGGAGGGGGAGTGATAGGGCGGCTTTGGTGGGCACCTGGACTTCAGCCAGGGTCAACCCACCACACCTGCATTTTGCCTTGCAACTACTTCATGCATTAATAGTGGCAAAGTAATAACAAAAGTGTTAAATTACAAAATGAAACCGACTTCTTAGAAGATAACAGAAAAAGGAAAATAGATGGAAGAGCTTTTCATTTACAGCTAAATGAATAAAATTAGAAATATGTCCATATAAACTCATGTAAAAGTGCCTTTAAGATATGCTTGCAAAGAAAACTTAATTTCTTTTTTTTATAAACACATGCAATTTTCTATCTCCTTGAAAGTAAAAATTCAGCTCTTGCTGTCCTTAAGATATAGTAAGCTAATTACTTTTACGAGGCCTAATTACTTTGAGAATTATTAGTCCATTAGTAATTTTGAACTGCCTGAGAGCTCTTGGACGATAACACACATAATACTAACCTGATTTATCACTCTTAAAATGTTCTTCACTGAGAGGGTGGTCTGGCACTGGAACAGGCTCCCCAGGGAACTGGTCACCGCACGGAGCTTGACTGAGTTCAAGAAGTGTCTGGACAACGCTCTCAGTCATCTGCTCTATTGGGCTGGTCCTGTGTGGAGCCAGGAGTTGGACTTGATGATCCTTATGGATCCCTTTCAACTCAGGATATTCTATGATTCTAATTTATTTCTGGATATACCACCTGCTTATCCAAAAAGCACCAAGTTGCTCATGTTTTCCATTTATGCTGACAGACACTAAAAAGGATATAATCCACAGGTTTCTGAGTGTTTACAAATATTATACAGGATTTGTGTTCTTCTTCTGTTCAGACGGAATTTCCTGAGGTTTAATTTGTGGCCATTGCACAAATATTTTTTATCTATCATGAAGTTATTATTGATCGTTGCCTTGAGCCAGAAAGCTCAGTTCTAAAAATTTCTTTTGATTGGAGATGTCAACTTTACTAAAATCCTCATTTACACAGAATCATTGAGGTTGGAAGGCACCTCTACAGATCGTCTAGTCCAACCACCTTGCTCAAGGCAGGGTCAGGTATAGCAGGTTGCCCAGAACTGTGTTGAATTGCATAATGAGTATCACCAAGGATGGAGACTCCACAACCCCTCTGGGCAACATCTTCCAGCGTTTGACCACCCAAGATCCCCATGGAGCCTTCTCTGCTCCAGGCTGAACACTCCCAGCTCTCTCAGTCTGTCCTCATATAAAAGGTGCTCCAGCCCATTCATGAACCATCTTTGCGGCCCTTGCTGGACTTTCACCAACATGTCTGTGTCTCTTTTGTACTGGGAAGTCCACACTTGTATGCAGCGCTGTAGATGTGACATCACCGATCCTGACTAGTGGAGTAGGACCAACTCCCTCAGTCTTCTGGAGATGCACTTCCTTAGCTATGTTCAACATTTCCACCAGGACACCCAGGCCCTTTTCTCTGAAGCTGCTTTCCAGCCAGTCAGACTCCATCCTGTACCATGCCTGCATGGGGTCACTCCTCTCCAGGTACAGGACTCAGCACTTTCTGTCGCTGAACCCTTTTCATGGGGTTCCTGTCAGCCCACTTTTCCAGCTTGTCAAAGTCCCTTAGAGCAGCAGCACAACGGTCTGCTGCATCCGACCTCCTTCAGTTTTGTATCTTTCGTCAGCTTGCTGAGGATGCACTCTACCCCATCATCCAGATGACAAATGAAGATGCTTAAAGAGTAAGTAGCTACAGTGTCAATCCGTGGGTGACTGTCCTCCAGATGGACTTCATGCTGCAGATCATAATGCTTTCAGCCTGGATGGTTAATTAGGTTTCAGTCCACATCCCTGCCCATTTAACCATTACTTCCTTGGTTAGTCTATGAGGATGTTACAAGAGACAGTGTTGAAATCCTCAGTACAGTTAAAATAAAAAACATCCACTGCTCTCCCCTCCTCCACCAAGCCAAACATAGAATCATAGAATGGTTTGGGTTGGAAGGGACCTCAAAGATCATCTAGTTCCAACCTTCCTGCCATGGGCAGGGACACCCTCCACTAGACCAGGTTGCCCAAAGCCTCATCCAACCTGGCCTTGAACACTTCCAGGGATGGGGCATCCACAGCTTCTCTGAGCAACCTGCTCCAGTGCCTCACCACCCTCACAGTAAAAAATTTCTTCCCAGTATCTAATCTGAATCTACCTTGCTTCAGTTTAAAACCATTATTCCTTGTCCTGTCACTACACGCCGTAATAAACAGTCTCTCTCTGTCTCTTTAGCTTTCTTGTAGGCTCCCTTTATGTACTGTAAGACTGCCATAAGGTCTCCCTGGAGCCTTCTCTTCTCCAGGGTGAACAACCCCAACTCTTTCAGCCCGTCTTCACAGGAAAGGTGCTCCAGCCCTCTGATCATCTTCGTGGCCCTCCTCTGGATTCGCTCCAACAGCTCCATGTCTGTCTTGTACTGGGGACCCCTGAGCTGGACACAGTACTCCAGGTGGGGTCTCATGAGAGTAGAGTAGAAGGGCAGAATCACCTCCCTTGACCTGTTGGTCATGTTTCTGTTGATGCAGCCCAGGATAAAGTTGACTTTCTGGGCTACAAGGGCACGTTGCCAGGTCATGTTGAACTTAAAAGACAAGAGCAGGGCTACCTTTCAAAGTGCTACATTAAAATGGATGCCTACTGCCTGAGATGTGCAGGTGTTCATTGCAGATAAAAATCTATGAGAATATGGGCTCACTTCTGCTCCCTGTGACCCACAAAGACTGTCAGGTTGGTTAAGCCTGATTTCTCCCCTTTGTAAATCCATGCTGACTTTTTCTTGTCTTTCATGTGCTTGGAAATGGTTTCCGAAAGGATTTACTCCACCACCTTCCCAGGGACTGAGGTGAGGCTGACTGGCTTGGTCCTATTTTTCACCCTTCTTGAACTTGGTAAACTGTGGTAACTCTATTGCTTATGACAGTGTGATGAGGTTTCAAATGCCAATTCTTGATTCCCTTCTGAATTTCTGCTTGTGGAATATTAGGGCATTTAGTCTCCATAAGCTGCATTAAGAAGTCTGGTCACCTCTACTCCACCATAAGTAAGGGCTGACAGAAGCCATACAATTTCCTAAGTGCTTGCAAACAAAAACACTTCCATCTCCCATAATCTGATTCAAGTCTTCCATGTTAAAAGTCAGCTTTTCAGTAAAATATTAACCCCAACTATTCTAAGTCATGTAAATACATTTCAATATCTGTAGCAAAATAGCCACAGCATGATTCAACAGGTTTTTAAACAGAATAGTGCCAACAAATTTTCCCAATCATAATCAAAGAGATCACAGCATATGCTTCTCCACTGCAGTACGCGTATTTTTTCAAAACATTCTCATAAGCAGTTTTTTAGTATTTCCAAATAATGATTTTCCCCGTCAGTGCTGAATCACTTTCTGGTTCCCCAGCGAATGCTGCTTCATTTAGTTTTAATTTCATGATTGTCTCAGCTTTTCCCTCTCTCTTAGACCCTTCTTCCCAATCCTGGAACGCATTAACATGGCTTTAATACTCCTTCATCCCTCCTGGGAATACCTTACCATTCAAGATGCTTTTCTGAAATTTTATGCACAATTCTTTTCTTCCATTTTCAGTAACGTCAAATACATTGATAATAGGAACGTTATATCATGTGAGGAGGCTAATAAAAATTTGCTTGGTTAATCTAGCAAAAAGAAAACCAAAAGAGGAGTAATTGCTCTCTAGATACACACCAGTCAAGACCTTGGACATCAATGAACCATTTCAGCTAAAGGATAATTTTAGGATGAACATCCATAAGTAAAGCTGGAATTTATGTAAAATTTATAACCATTGTACATGTGGTTCTGTAAGCAGCCTTGAGAAGGAGAAAATAACTCAAAAACTCATACTAATTTTAAAATAGAGTTCAACATGATAAATTTCCAAAAATTTTGCCTGGGAGTAAACTTCAGGACCTTCCAGTCCTGTGTTTCCTCAACCAGCCGCACGATGAATCCTACAAATACTACTACATGGCAGACCTCAAGCGTGCATTAATATATGCTCAGAATATTCTGATGGAATGTTTCTGTCTATAAACTAAAAAAGAACTGATAGGCCAGTACAGGAACTGGGATGTATTACTGCTATGACTTACTCCAGTAACAAAAATCTCTTTACTAAATAAAACATACAAGGCAACACAACAGTTTTGACCAGCCGATAAGAATTCTGAGCCATTACTTGTCAAAATAATTTCCAGATTAGAAACTTAGCTTTATTTTATAGTCCTGGATTTTTAATCAATATTTTAATTGTCACAAATGTCTTCAGAAGGTACAAAACCTTTCATAACTTAACAAGCATATGAGCTTATAATATGCATGCTATTGTTTGGCTCATGCTTGAAATGCTGGAACAAGGAAGATATATTTCTGTTGCTGCCCTGCATATTGGATATGTTGGCTTTGTAGTGTCAACATCGTACCTTCACAAAAATGTTTTCTTTGGAGATCTATTTCATAAACAACATTGCAGATACTGTTAAGAGATACTCATCTCCCACTGTACTTAGCTTGGAAAAAACAGTTTCCTAATTTCTTTAAAATAAAAATGAAACCACCTCATTTGAAATTCACTATCCTTAATTACTAACTAAAAATGACACCTGTTGAAATTCAATTAGCAATTCCTCCCACTACTGGGCTTTCACTATAGTTCCAAGGTAGTGTACTTAAGATATTGATTAAAATGTGACACAGAAGGCAGCATAAGTGATTCTGCTATTTTTAAACTAATTGAACCATATATATTGCATATATTACACAAGTAGCCTTAAGCGACTGAGCTGCATGTGTTTATATTTTTGCTTTTCTACTGTACAATACATATACGATTGTTGGAAAACTCTGATGATAACTACGCTTTTATTAAAATCAAGATGTGAACAAGAGACTGAAACTTGGAGAACTGGAATGCGTGTGCCTAAGAATCATAGAATCATTAAGGTTGGAAGAGACCTCAAGGATCATCTAAGTCCAACCATCCCCCCACCACCTATTACCCACTCAACCATGTACTTAAGTACCACATCCAACCTTTCTTTAAACACATCCAGGGACGGTGACTCCACCACCACCCTGGGCAACCCGTTCCAATGCCCGACCACCCTTTCAGAGAAGAAAGTCCTCCTCATCTCCAACCTGAACCTCCCCTGGTGCAACCTGCAGCCATTTCCCCTAGTCCTGTCACTAGTTATCTGTGAGAGAGGCCGACCCCCAGCTCACCACAACTTCCTTTCAGGGAGTTGTAGAGGGCAATAAGGTCTCCCCTGAGCCTCCTCTTCTCCACACTAAACAGTCCCAGGTCCCTCAGCCGCTCCTCATAAGACCTGTG
>VWZZ01003788.1:417343-454735 GCA_013399095.1 Psophia crepitans | reverse complement strand
CTGGACTCTCTCTAGCAGTTCCCTGTCCTTCTTGAGCTGAGGGGCCCAGAACTGGACGCAATGCTCCAGATGCGGCCTCACCAATGCAGAATAGAGGGGGAGGAGGACCTCCCTCGACCTACTGACCACAGCCCTTCTAATGCAGCCCAGGATGCCATTGGCCTTCCTGGCCACCAGGGCACATTGCTGGCTCATGGTCATCCCTCCGTCCCCCAGGACCCCCAGGTCCCTTTCCCCTATGCTGCTCTCCAGCGGGTCAGTCCCCAATCTATACTGATACATGTACATAAAATGTCTGCTGTATTTGTGCACTCTACTATACGTCTCTGTACCTTAAGAGATGTAATGAATCTTGTATCTTTAATAATTTTCATAGGTAGAGGGCAACTGCTAAAAATATGAACTACAAGCTAATAGATTAATTTAGTAAATATTCCTGTACTCAGAAAGGCTATTTAAAGTAAAAAACTCTACTTCAGTCTCTTACAAGGTTATTCTGACTTCCAGTACAGAACCAAATTCTCCAATCATTTTTGCTCACTGAGGTTGCTGAAAATTGAACATGCAGCTCTAATCAGTCATGATTAATATGATCTGATCTTTCACTGGGCTAGAACTGCATTAACCGTGGGGAAAAAAGGGCTTCATGTGAATGGGCAAACTCAGGAGAATAATACAAAAGTCTGTGTTAATCGAAGTGTTTGCCCTAGGAGCAGTAAGTGAGATCATTCAGATCACCTAAAAGTATGGGAGATGTATCCTTAGGATTCATCACTCTTATGCATGATATATCAGATTCCAAAAAAACCCCAACTCCGTCCAAGGTATTGCAGTGAGCTATGTGCATGGAGCAACTCACCAACGCTACCTAGGTTGATCTAAGTGCAATTCTTCACTTTCTTCCCTGCTATGGTAAAATGTGGCTTAAGGAATATTCAAGGCACAGAAGAGGAACAGCATTAAAGAGAAGAAGGGAAGAAGGACAAATGGGAAGAAAATATGTAGGGAAAATTGATCTGACAGAGTAAAAGAGGAAAGAAAACAGGAGGTAAAAATGACAGACTGAACTTTCTGAATACAGAACGTTGACACATACAAAGAAAAGGATTGCCCTGAATATGCCCTTTACTGACACCTTTCCACAACTACCGGAGACAGTTTATTGGGCTAATAAACCTTCAAAATGATGTTGTGACAAGTGTGGAGAAAGGAGTTGAAACAATTTGATATCTGGCTTAGAAAAAATGGGAACAAGGAGAAAACAGGGAAATCTCCATTCCATAAAAATGGAGACTGTATGAGAGGGGCCTCAAAGTGCTGTTTTAGTCGTAGCAGGTGATGGAATTTATGTGATGGTGGCAAATATGGTAGATTATTTACTTTTAACAGTGAACCTCATGAAAAATACAGTTTTTATACATACAGTCTAAGATTTAACTTGAAGGTCAGCATGCCCTACACCAATGCAGTCAAACATTAAATAAATATTGCACAATTGTTGAGTCCAATGTTAACAGATAAAGAAGCATTTCTTCACTCCCTACATATGAAGCCAGAATTTAAATGCAGTGACTTCTAATTAGAAGTCAAGACTTGCTGATGAGAGGCAGTATTTCAGAAGACATGGATTAACAAGTTCTGCAAGACTTCTGTAAACTCCACAGGACCCAGACCATGAACACTGTAAATCCTCTTTCAAGCCAGAGATAACTACAAAAATGTTGGGAACAACTGATCTAATAGTATCCTTTTACTGTTCAAATAATAACTCAATTGTATGCCTATATACCCAAGTCAAAAGTGCTCCTCAATATTCAACTATATAAATTTCTTTTCCTCTATTAACAGATTATCTAATCTGTACATAACATTTAGCATAAAAATACTACTGTTTCTGCATCTTACATGCTTTGTTTTGGTGGACCCTAAGTCAAAAACCGATTTAGAATGCAAACAACAGGAACAAATAGTAGCAGAAACAGCCCAGTAAAAGTGTCATTTTGCTGAAAAGCTTAAGCAGTAACAGGGGGGAACTAAGAGTTATAGCTATTTGAACAAAATTGGTTTTATTACCCTACTTTTCAACTACAAAAAGTATTTGCAGTGCTTGTATGGCATCATCCTAATCTTTTTCTGCATGCAGCTCAGATGTAACTTCTTCCCAAGGGATATTGTACACTGTGTTTGACAGCATCCAGAATAACTGAATATTCCCTTTCTTGCAACTGTATCCTGTTTCTGACACTGCTGAAAGACTGCTTTGAAGTAAATGTTAGAAAATGTACTCATTTTATGTGTTTTACTACCTGCATTATTTAATAAACTAATTCCCTGCTGGTTTAGTCACTGTACAGATGGAATAAATAAGACATCCCTGCTCCAACAACTTAGAATCAAAGTACGAGGAAAAAAGAGAACAGATGGATAAAGAAAGAGGTGGGGAGTACAAGGAAGCAATGAAACTATTTTGGTTAAGGTGGTAGGAGGACATGTGTCAATCTAGCTGTATTTGTGGGATAGTTTTAAAAAACTGTTCACAGGAAGTAGCCTGGTGGATGTTTATAGTGAGCCTGTGGGACAACACGGTAGAAAGCACGACGGCAGCTGACAATCTATCAGGCAGTGGAAACTCTTGCTACCAAATGAGCAAACACAAGAAAAGTGAAAGCAGCTCAGTGCTGACGTACAAGGAGGAAAAAGTACAGAAATGAATACAGGGATAGACATCATCAAAACGACAGTCAGGAAAAATGTCATACATAAAGCAGAACTATAATGGCCAAACTCAGCGAAAAGGGCAGTGTAGCCGAGGTCCCAGAAGATAAAGGACCTGAACAAGAGTTCTGGCTGCACAGATGACTACGGAAGGTTATACCTGTAAAGCCACACAGGAAAAAAGCGATCTGAATTGTCAGCGCAAAGTGCTGGAATGCATATTTATGCACGATATTAGCAGGAAACTGACACTGTTAGAACTGTATACAATAACTTCATTTCCTGAAGGCTACTTTTTCCCCTACACACATTAATTTACCCTTACTGATGTTTAATTTCACACATTGTTTTGGAATTCTCAGTGTCCCAAGATCCTCCTGTACTTTTCACAGTCATAACTATATTTGATTACACTCAGGAACTGTTTTGTCACCAGCAAACCGTGCTGACGCATTATTTCCCCCCCCCCATCATTTAATGAATACTTGGAATACCACATGTCCTTTTGACCTCCCATTGCTCACACCAAAATGAATTCCTAAGCTGTGGTACGCTTTTAACCAGTCATGAGCTTAGGCAGTATTTATATTATAAAGCAAAATAATGCAATGGAAGACTCAAAAGAGGAGTAGCAGAATGATGGGAGTTGGTACAAAGGAGGCTAAGGATGGGGTAAGGTGACCTGGACATTCAAATTCTTTACTCCGAAGAAGATAGAGGAGTATTTTAGGTCTTTAACAGATTAAGGGGATGGACTGGATTATCTTTAAAATTCCTTTTAGCACCTAGATTCTATTTTCTTGCAGGGTCTTTAGCTGGCAAAAATCAACAAAAATAGTAACAAAATAAATGGCACTGCAATCATTGTGAAGTCGTGCAGGTTTTATTCTTAGTTCTGTTAAAGAATGAGAAGTACAGTGGGAACCAAAGCAGTATTATGTTCCCATATCTTTTCATTAGTTACTATATCTAAAATGCTTTCAATAACTATTTAATTAAGAACAGAATGTGTTGAGCTGAAATTAATATGCTGACAAGAAGAGAACAGAGAAGTTTTTTTATATTGTTTCATTTTAAAGAACCGAAATGAGGAAAGAAGTTTACAGTTAAATGTTCTGGGAGTATCTTAATAGCAAAGAACCTGAATTCCGAAAAGAGCTACCCCAAGAATTGTATCTGCTTACTCAATAGGCCACCAACCTAAGTAAGAAATAATGGTACGTTTATTTTAAAATTAGTTCTGAATTTTAAAGGAGGACAAAAGTCTTGTTATTAAATTTGTTAGAAAATGGTTTAATAGAGCGAGTCCGCTCCGTCTAACAGAATTCTCTTATAAGCCTGTTCATGACAACAAGAATTTACTGCTTATTGGCAGCTTGAGTATTTAGTCTTATTTTAGCAGCTTTTTCACTCTTTGAGCCACAGAACAAAAAAGCCTAGACAAAGGCATAATTTTTCTTTTTCCTCTGTAGTTTCCTCAAGAAACTACACAGAAAAATGTATAATCTTTTACTTGTAATTAAACACAGTAGCATCTACTGAGATCATGAGATCAATTAGTCATAAGAAAATCGTCAAAAACCACAGATATTAAAAGGAACTCAATTCAGCTCATTCATCTTAAAAAGTAGCTTGACCCTACAGGGCTAAAGCTGCCCTAAATAGCAGGATCTATTACATAATCCATACTTAGGCTTATGTCACCATGCTGGAGGTTTCTCATTTAAATGAGATCAGAATCTCCGCTATTTAGCATGGGCTTTAGGTCTTTCGCATTCTTAAACAAAGGATTCTGGGCCCAGCTGTACCTCAAATAAAATAAGGTTGTAAGACTCAAGAAAATCAGACATACAGGAATCCGTATGAGCTAGCAGAAAGCAATGTTTTCTGAAGGGTAACATTTCTACAATATGAGGTAAAACAGGCAATTAGCTTTTGCCTTATTTAAAACCAAGGATCTAAACTGCTTGAGACGCTGACAAAGCTAAAAAAAAATGGCATGCTATTACCACAAAAATGGAAGATGATACAAGAAGTAAGTGTACAAGTCTACAACACAGTGTCTTTATGGCAGCATGATATATTTTGAGTTTGTTATTTTAGATAAATCTCTGCATCTATCAACAAAACAATGTGAAACAATATTTTGTCACTCACGGTATTTATGAATACTTATGTTTGACAGCTTGAAGTAAATAGGACAAATTAAAACTTTCAAGTATTTTGACAGTTTCATGGTTTGACTAAAGTTCACAGAGTTTGAGTAATCTATGCTGTGAATAAAGATGAGACCTAGAAATCCAGAGTGGGCAGGCCTTCCTGTTGTTGATCTGAGTTGCAATCACTGCTAACATAGAAGAGTTTCTAAAGAAAGGGTGAGGGTGGGAGATCATTTATTTTTTTTCCTTTTCAGGAAAAGAGAATGAAGACAAGGAGTGAAATTTATAGGAGAGTAGAGAAGTGAATCAAAGAATGAAAGAAAATCATAGAAGATGATGAGAGCTGCAGGATGCTCAATATCAGATAGATAAAAATGTATTTGTATACAAAAGCTTTTGTCCTAATTGAATCATGCAAGACATGGCTGTCGACACTGACTGACTCTCCAGCAGACTTCCTGTTTCTGATGCAAAACGTGATGCATCACTACGCTGAGTAAATTCATAACAGTGTTTAAAAAATACTTCAGAAAGACCAAAAAAAACCAAGCATGATAGAACAGCAAGGTCAGAGGTGCTGTTCAAAGTAAGAGGGAAACCTTCAAAACTCAAAGTCGTGTTCAAACAAGAAAACAACTACGACACATCAGGTGAGAAAGAGGCAATTTGTGAAGGGATTAAGAACTAACCATGCAATCTGTTTCAAATATGTATTGGAAACAGGAAAAATTGCAGAGAATCTGTGGGACTAGTAAGTCATAACAAAGTTTATAAAAACAGACTTTCTGCATCCCTGTGGTTTGAAAAGCCTGCCACAAGCCATGTAATTGTCCACAAAACCAGTTTTACCCTGAGTAGATAAACAGTAATAAATCAGCAGAACCAGAGGGTATCCACCCAACAGATCTAGAGAAACTCAGGGACAAAATATCTGAACTACTGTCATGTAATTATCAGAAGGCAAGGTACTTCACTACAGCTCTTGAAGACATTAAGCCTACCGTGACAAAAGAGGAAAAGTTCTCACATAGTAAAAAAGGAGATCAGAGTAAATGGTTAAGAGATTTCATTGTGAAGGAACATCATTCACTTTCTTTCCTGTAATCCTATGCCTGCATTTGTGGAAATGACTGCATTAACAAACTACTGTCCATATACGAAATGCTCATCATTTCCAAAGTCAAGCTGTAATTCTATGGATCTTTGATTTCTATGATATGGAACGTCCTTTCACTGCTACTGTACGTGCCTAAATTACAATAATCTCTTTTTTCTGTTTATTTTTCATTGTGGAATTTTGGTTTATTTTTCCCTACAGCTGAATAAATAAACTTGATTAGAAGTTTTGGGAAATAAAGAAAAATGCAGTAAGTTCTTTATAACTTTTTTTAAAACCAGCTTGTACTTACCTGCTTTCTGACACTGTACTATCTTCTCATATAAGCTATCAGCATTTTCAACAAGAGTCCTGATGGTCTGAATCATCTGTAGAAAAAATAAATTAAAACATACAGCAATATCAGTAAAATTCAATTTTTACTGAAAATTTCAAATCTGTAAGAGTACTTAAATTTGAACTCAAATTAATAATCTAGTATTTGTTGTTAACACAATGAATACATTCATTTTCCTTGTCATGACCAGGCAGAAAAGTACTCTAAATGTGGCATAAAGACATAAAGATATGATGCTTTTGGGCTGCGAACTGTGAATACTGAAGTAAAATGTCTACTCCATGATTCATTGCCTATCAAAGTAAGTGGAAATTATATGACTATTTACCAGGTAATTCACTTTTGGTGGCCTGGAAACCTGGATACAGGTTTCCTCTTCCTCTTTCACCCTGACATTCAGGATGATGACCACTCACCACCCAGCACTTCTTTTTTCTTAAGGGTTCATCCCGTTGCTTTTCCAGGTTTGCTCCTCTACATTTTCCCTTTTTGTGGCTTGACCTGTACATATGTATGAGACAACACTCTATGGTGGAAAACAAATCACTCCAGGTAGGTACTGAAGGATAACGAAAAATAAATTATTCCTTCATCTGATCTTTCGAACCAGAAGACTTTTGTGGAAGCTCAGCTGAAAGCATGACAATTAAGCTGGAACTTTGATTTACTCACTGACATCTCTGGTATCCACTCAAGCAGACAGATTTCTCATCACTAAAACAATGACTAACGTTTGACATGTTACTTCTGTGGGTGTTCACGTGGAACTTTTCCTTAGGATACTGCAATCGCTGTTATGAGCAGGAACATTCCATGTTATAGGGAAAAAAACCCAAAGCGCTCTAACATTCTTCCTCAGAGAAATATTACTTTCATAGGCATGACTACGGTAGTCCTTCCTCATGCATATTAGAAGGAGCCTTCTCCAGTTTAGGGACATTAAGGTTGTTTTTCCCCACACTGCTCAAAGTCAGGCATAAATCAATTTGGAGAAGCAGGCAAGTATGCCTCAGATTTTTGATCATGGCAAGCGTGCAAGCACGCAGGAAGCACACCCACATAGATGTAAACTACTCTACAGACTTCTATTATTTTCAGCCACACAAAAATCTGGTTTAAGTAAATGACAAAGCATTTAAAAATAACTCTAGTTATGTTTTTATTATTACAATTTAAAATTTTAAAGAAAATTATGCAAACCCCCAAATTTTTAGTTTATGTTACCCATAAACAACACGTGAACAAGCAATTTAAGAGTATGTGGAGAGTCACCATACTAGATAATTTAATCTTCACATCCTGAATAACCTGCATTTAATTTCAAAGTATCTATTTGTCCTGATGTATATTTTCAAAAAATTTTAAAAAGAAGAAATGCAAATTATAATAAATGAGGAAAAAATAATAACTTGATCACGTTGCTAAGCTGCAAATGAAATACTTTAGCTTACCCATTTTTAACTAGATTGTTCTTTGAATATAAATATCAATGTTCACTCAAGCAAAAACTTCCTATAAATAGAATGATGCCAACTACTAATTAGGTAGACGGCTACCTTAAAGAGAAGCACACTAAAATAAGAGAATACTATATTTCACCCAGATAGGAGCACTGCAAACTGACTATTCTTGATTTGTCAAGGAGAAAGCTGCATTTCACTATGTTTCATTACATAGTGAAATGTCGTTAAAACAATACTCAGAAATCGAAATGAAGCCACTATAAATTTGCTTGAAAGACAAGAATTTTACTTGTTTCAGTATGTATGTCATGTAATGCATTTGCTTCTGTAATGCACTTAAATGAAGGAACCAAAACACAGTTGGCTTCAACTGCAAATGTATTTCCGATGACTGACATTATTTTGCTAACTAGCTGAAAGGATCCCGTAAAGCACCCTCCACTGAGCTTTTGCTGCACTGAGAATCACCTTGAAAAATGAAATAATGAGCATGTATGGCTCTTGTTTTGTCAGGATGCTAATACACAATAATAAGGACTACAGTGGGATTTTCTGTTAATTCCTTCCAGCTGAGAACCCTTTTGACTGGAGGTCATACAAGACAAAGACTAATTGTGCTGCCTATTCAAGGTATTTGCTCTGGAGGAACTGTAAAAATTACTGCAACTGCCCTATGTCAGTCTACTCCGTGGTCCTGACCCCATGACTCTCGTAACGTAACTTCTAAGTCATCTCAGTTAGGTCCTATTCCAGACATGGAACATCGCTACCTGCTCGACTGCCTTCACACAAGACATTATACATGCTTTAGAAACAGTGGAGAACAAGGCTCAGCAGATTAGAAAACTTACTCTGAGACAGTGCACTGATTTTCGGAAACAAGAGAATTCAAAGACAAATGAAAAATGCTGCTTTGTTTACTTTCTGTATTGGCAAAGCAATACAGTTGTACTAGTTCTGCAGATGAAAGGAAATGAAACTGATCGCTGTATTAGTGCTCTTTCATCACAGCAAGGCTAACATTAAAGAAGAATTTATAATAATGTGCAGATTTCATATTTCACAGTTTTGGTATGGAAAGCTGCTTTGCCGAAATACTCTCAGATCAAAAGCAATGCAATGCTTGCAACATTTGAAGAAAAATGTCAACGCATTTCATGTCACGGAGATTATTTTAATATCAATATTTATATTACCAAGGCCAGTAACAATTATTTTCTTGATCTTTGGTCTCCAAAACACATACAAAGCTGTATTTACCATTAATAGCACCACTAAGCAAAATTGGCTGAGCTAGCAATAATTCCGGGGTTGATTACCACTACTGCTCAATCAGTACGATGCTACACCCCAATTCTGTCGATGTCAAAGGAAATTACAGGTTGTTCTTGTAAACTCAGTTCACTAAGGAAAGAACTGAGCAGTATGCTGTGTGCATGAGTAGGTGTCACCTTTTAGTTGTGTTTGATTAATGAAGTAATAATATTAGTTCATTACATTTTTATTCTTCTATTGCTCTTTGCCATGCCATCACCATTTAGTATGTATTCAGCTATTTGTTAAATGACACTTATGGAGTGTTGGAACATATAAATTCTTGCTGGTGTTCAAGCTAAAATTATAACATCATGAAAACATCCATATAGATACTAACAGACACTGAAAGACACAGTGCATGGAAGAACTGAGTATAAATGGTTATACGTCAACAGAAAATGAGCCTGATCCAAACGATACTTGTATGTACAGGTGTGCTAGGTATAAAAGTGAAGTAGAAAATGCTAAGTAAGCAGAAGCTTCACTGTGAAAAACACTATGTCTGTATGAATGAGAAATTCTCAAGGCAAAGTAGTTCTAGAAATTGAGGAGAAAGACCAACTACAGTCTAGTATGTATTACATCAGTCTACATGGAACAAACCAGTCAATGCAGAGGTATTTGCTAACCACAGCCAACTTTGAGAATATTACCAGTGACAAAACTGAAAAGAGAAATACAAACAAACTTAACAGGGAACAACCAGTTACCAGCTCATCATTAAAAATGCACTGCAAATTACCCATGCCGATTATAAGAAAAGAACAGATTCTATACAAAATTTAGTAGCTATACTTTCAGCAAGTCTTTTACAGTATTAACTCCCATCTCTGGTCTATGTTGCTTATTTCTGGAAGTGAAGATTCAAAATACTTAACACATGGTAAATACAGAATGTGTAACACTTGATTAATTGTTTCAACTCTCTCCAATTCCCACATCCCACCCCCCCCCACCTCAGTCTTAGTGTGACCAGAGAACTCACTACATTCTGGACTATCTTATGTTTTTTTGTGTGGGTGGGTGGGTTTTGGTTGGTTGGTTGGTTGGTTGGGTTTTGGTCAATGGGAAATGCAGAACAGTGTGCTTTATGAGCCTTGAAGTCATCACATTCTTGCAGAGGCCAGGCTGACAGTTTGATCTATTCATCAAACTCTTATTTGTTAAATCATGCAACCATTTTACCTAGTTATCAGAAAAACTGTCGGTAATTCTAACGAAAGGATTAATGTCAAGAAAGATGTAAAAATGTATTTTAATTATTCTTAAGGGGCTTTAGAAATAAACACCAAATGATTAGTCCAGAGTTTTCAGTAAGGGTTAAAGGCCTGTATTACTGTATATTGACCCTGCCTTAAAAAGCATGATGATGATGGTTAGAAATCAAAACAATTCTTGCTTCAAACTGATGAAACTGTGTTGCAAATATGAGTACAATTCACCACCTATGTGACTGCCTCTTCAAAAACTAGATGAAAAAGTCAATCTACTTAAACAGTATATCTATTCTCTTATCAGCAGAACTGAATATATCATTAAGAGAGACAGTTACAGATACTAAAAAAAAAGAATGTACAGCTCCAGACTACCCTTTGGGTTTCCTTTTTACGTTGCAGAGCTTTGTTAAGTCTGTTTTGTTGCTTTATAAAGGAGATGAGTGTTATGAACTAACACTGTATGTGTCTATGCACGCAAGTGCTCACATGTATGTACACATGCACGTATCTGAGACCATTCATTCCATTTCCCCTGAATTTGAACAAGTAAAGATCTATTTCTATTAGGCTCCTCAAGACAGGTCTTCTGGTAGAAGACAGAGCATCCTGTTTGTGCCCCCAACTTAGGGAAAAGATGTAAATTGAACTCAACTCTAAATATTTTAAACTTCACATTTAACAAAGAATACAGACCTTGAAAAAGAAATCTTAAAAAAAAAACCCAGGATTTATTAATTCCTCTATATATGGAACTGGTTAGTAGCAGCACACCATGAGAGACAGCATCTGCACTTCAAAATGGAAAAAACAGACAATGATAAACTGTGACTGGATGATGAAACTCAGTGAGAGAAAATACCTTCACTGACAGAACTGCAACACCAAGGACAGACTTTATTTTTAGCAAGTAAAGCACACTACACATTTACACTTCAAAATCTGTGAATGTATGTCGCCAATACTGTTAGACCTACATTCCAACAGTAAAATTGAAACCATACTCACAGTAGGTATAACCCAAATCGTTATTAAAATGATGCTCTCCACAAAATGCTGCTCATATTCATCTCAGATCTCTGCATATTAGATATACTGCTGAAACCACAAACTACACCATTTCTGGAAACAGTTTAGTATTCAGTGGTCAAAATGGTGCTCTTAATAGTAGTAATAAAAATGTAACTTGCATTTTACAGCCATTTTATTAAGTTCAGAACAGTACAAAGAGCACCAATAGCAAACAGCACTTCATGAAAAAGGAAACCAAAACCAGGGCATCCCAAACTACAATGCACAAATGGCTAATAGTATCTGACCCATTTCAAAAGATGTGACCCAGAGAAGGACAGAAGTTGCTACCATTGCCCCAAGCAATAACAGCAAGAAAAGGAACTCTAACAGGGACAGCGTATAATATAAACACTATTATCCTCAAGAATTGTTGTATGTACTGAGAACTCAAACAAAATATAGTCAGTTCTAACTAAATATATGCATAAATTGTATCTAAGCAGTCCAGTATTCAATGTCGATGCACCAGAAGGCATTGTTGTTGTGGCACTGGAACAAGCAAAAGAATTGTTCTTAGTCCTTCCAGTGATAACTGCCATGGTCAGCTTGCTCTGAAGTTGCATGAAGAGTTATTTACAGCTATATATACTACCTTTGATGTTCCACTGGAGAACAATGGTGTTATAGCAATAAGGAAGGAAATTACTACAAGATCAGATTGCAAACTCATATTAAACCTCAGAACTCAAATGAATTGTTCTAACAGAGTAGAGAGCACAATGTGAGCATTCTGAAACGTACAACTCTTAACCAACACCACCTTAAACAACTGAAGTGGACTTCTAGTCCAATACTCAGTCTAATATTGAGCTGAGTTCAAAACTCAAAAGCAGTGACAAAACCCTTACACCTGTCACCCTTGAGTCTGCTAGCACCACTAGATCAGTGCTACTCACTTTTCAAGAGCAAAGGGTCTTCAAGTTCAAACAGGACTGATACGCTGCAAAGAAATACGCTGAAGTGATTACAAAGTAGAATCTTAAGAGAAGAGACAACGTACTTTTCTCTGTCCCAAGTTCAAGTCACAGTCTTCCAGAAGACCTCTTAGCAGAGCTTTCAAATATGTGAGGCATACCTTCCTACGTTGTATGGAAAAGATAGCAGAAAAAACATAGCTGAACGGTGTTCAGAGATCACAACTTTCTGACAACTACTAATGCCAAATGATGAGACAGGAAAAAAAACCTGCAAAGGCCCCAGCAGAACAGATTCTTCTTATTTTTCTTTCAAAGTTTTTCTTCAAGTCCCAAAGAAATTAACACAGACAGATCACAACCAGCCCATGAGTTGAATAATTCGTGTTATGTAAATCAGGTATTGATTGGCAATAGATACACTGAGACTTGTTTAACAACACTTTCATGAAACGCAGAGACATATACGTGGGATGCAGCTATGAGTTCCGAGTGGGTGGATTGATGTCATTCCAAGGCAACTCTTGGTTATCTTTGAAAGGTCATGACAATCAGGCAATGTTTCTGACGAAGAGAAGAGAAATTTTCTGGAAGAGAGCAAATTTCACTCCTATCTACAAGAGGAGTAAGAAGGAGGACCAAGCAACTACAGGCCAGTCAGCCTACTTCAATCCCTGGGAAGGTGGTGGAGTAAATTCTCTTGGAAACCATTTCCAAACATGCAGCACAATAAGGTGATTGGAAAGGTCACCATGGATTTAGAAAGGGGAGATCAGGGAGACAGAGACATGCTGGTGAGAGTCCAGCAAAGGCCACAAAGATGATTCATGAATGGGCTGGAGCACCTTTTATATGAGGACAGACTGAGAGAGCTGGGAGTGTTCAGCCTGGAGCAGAGAAGGCTCCGTGGGGATCTTGGGTCGTCAGACACTGGAAGAGGTTGCCCAACAGGCAACCATCCTTGGTGACATTGATTACACAACTGGACACAGTCCTGGGCAACCTGCTGTACCTGATTCTGTCTTGAGCAAGGCAGTTGGACTAGATGATCTGCAGAGGTGTCTTCCAACCTCAATGATTCTATGCAAACGAGGATTTTAGTAAAGTTGACATCTCCAATCAAAAGAAATTTTTAGAACTGAGCTTTCTGACTCAAGACAACAACCAATAACAACTTCATGATAGATAAAAATCAGGTGCAGTTTTGCCCACACAGTCCAAAGCTGCTCTACAATGAAGAACAACTGATCTTTCTACTATACAACTATAGTCCAAAGCACCAAGGTAAGAAAACAAAGCTGTTAATTGCTCCTCCTGTACACACAAAGGACTCCTCACATCAAACTAAATTCGCTTCAAAGCAATAAGCTTTTTAGAAAACATATTGTCTAAATTAGCAATTATTTCTCCAACTACACAAGAATATAAATTTAACACAGAAACAAGGTCATTGAGGTTGGAAAGGACCTTGGGAGATCATCTGGTCCGACTTCCCCTGCTCAAGCAGGGCTACCTACCTAGAGAAGGCTGCCTAGGACCATGTCCAGATGGCTTTTGAATGTCTCCAAGGGCGAAGACTCCACAACCTCTCTGGTCAACCTGTTGCCATACTCAGTCACCCTCACAGTCAAAAAGTGTTTCCTCACGTTCAGACAGAGCCTCCTGTGTTTGATTTCGTGCCTCTCCTCCTGTCACTGGGCACCACTGAAAACAGCCTGACTTCATCCTCTATTCACCCTCCCTTCAGACACTTATACACATTGATGAGATCCCCCCCAAGCCTTCTCTTCTCCAAGCTGAACAGTCCCAGCTCTCTCAGCCTTCCCTCATAGGAGAGGATGTTTCAGTCCATTCATCACCTTCATGGCCCTTTGTTGGAGTATTGCGTTTGCATGGCAAGGTTTTGGTAGTGGGGGAGGCTACAGGGGTGGCTTCTGTGAGAAGCTGCCAGAAGCTTCCACCATGCCCGACAGGGCTCCAAGACAGACACATCACTGGCCAAGGTTGAGCCCATCAGTGGCTGTGGTAGCACCTCTGGGATAAGTTAATAAGGGGGGAAAAAATGATGTGCACAAAGAGAGGGCAGACAGAGAGAGGAGTGAGAGTATGTCAGAGGAATAACTCTGCAGACACCAAGGTCAGTGAAGAAGGACGGGCAGGAGGTGCTCCATGTGCCAGAGCAGAGATTCCCCTACAGCCCATGGCAAAGACCATGGTGAGGTAGGCTGTCCCCCTGCAGCCCATGGAGGATAATGGTGGAGCACGTATCCACCTGCAACCTGTGGAGGACCTCACACCGGACTGGGTGAAGACACCTGAGGAAGCCTGTGACCTCATGGGAAGTCCGTGCTGCAGGAGGCTCCTGGCAGCACCTGTGGCCCCGTGGAGAGAGAGGAGCCCATGCAAGAGTAGGTTTGCTGGCAGGACTTGTGACACTGTCAGGAACTCGCGCTGGAGCAGTCAGCTCCTGAAGGTCTGTACCCCATGGAAGGGACCCACACTGGAGCAGTTCATGAAGAACTGCAGCCCATGGAAGGACTCACATTGGAGAAGTCTGTGGAGGACTGTCTCCTGTGAGACAGACCCCAGGCTGGAGCAGGGGAAGAGTGTGAGGAGTCCTCCTCCAGAGGAGGACTGAGACAAACACAAGATTAAAAATACATTGAGAAAGAAAAAGAGAACTAGTATTGGAAATAGGAGTACATTTAAGAGAAGTTGCTATGCATCTGACCTACTTCTACGTTCTTCCATTAGCATTCCACTGAACTACATTAGAAACAGGACAGTAAGCTAGATGAACTCTTCTTAAGCAGTCGTATTATTTCATGCTCTTATGAATACTGTGAGTCAGCCATTAGCCATAATGGGATTAGGGAGAGCACACAAAAAGCTTCACCATTCATGCTCTTAAACAAAAACAAAAAAAAAAGAAATCTTGACTTCCCAAAAGCGTCAAGTTGTCATTATCAGAGCTTTTCAATCAATCTAAAACATCTCATACTTTACAACATTTGGCACCAGGGCCTGAATATCCAAAATTAGATGTTTGTTTCTGACCTTGCAGACTGAAAAGCCCAACATAAGCTGAGGCTACCATCTGCAGCTCTGCTTTTGGAAGCATAATTGCAACCTTCAGTTTAGAATGACCGTCCTGTTACAAAACAGGAAAATAAAAACTGATAATAAGTAACACAACTCTTTTTGAAGAAACTGCCCAAGCTATTCACTATATTTTCCATCAATACTCTGTTTTCCATCAAATTTTGTGGTAGACTAACAACTACACAATCCATAACTATTTAAATTAATCTCAAAACCCAGGATCTACAATTATTATAATTTATTAAATATGACAAAAACCATTACCTGGGCTATTTGCAATATTAAATTGCAATGAATGATTTATGTTTCCCCTTAGATCTCTTCACCACTGAACTTTATCCATTTATTACCTAAATAAAGACAGTTCTAACTCTGCAGAGAGTTGATAATGAAAGTAAATATACTGTACAAAGCCGGAGGCAATAATGGAAATAGTAAGACAGTGTGTATTATTGGTATTTAAATATTGCATTTATATTGCCAACTCTGAAACTTACTGTTTTAACACCCACTGTAACAATCCACCACCAAGACTGAGAAAGTTCTTTAAGCACTCACGTACCTCACACTTTGCTGATCTCTGCGAATCTGGGGCATCATTAGGTCATACATCTTCAAGAGTACTTCGCTATGTTAGCTAGATCAAAGTTGTTGGAGCTATACCTACTATCTCTAATCCACTTACTGGAAAAACATACTCTAATACAAAAATCAACACAAGCAACTGTATTAACAGTTCTTTTCCTGTTGGAACACCAGGTTAAGTTCAACATTCAGAGAAGAGCTAAGAATCTTAGAAGGCTAAGAATTTAACAGTAACTTAATCTCACTATGAGCATTTGAAAAGGGACTTGTGTCAAATGCTTTTGGAAAATCCAACCAGACTAACTTTCCATGTCTACCTGCTTCTCAACTTCAAAGGACTGAGAGCTTAATGAGCCCTTCACTTTACAAAAGCTGTATTGACTCTTCCTCAACACGACATGTTTCTCCATGTTTCCTCTAATTTTCTTCTTCTAAACAGTTTCTGCCCATTTTCACAGTACAGATGTCAGCCTGTCTGATCTGTAATTTCTTGATCTTCCCTGGAAATCTCTTAAATCACTGGCACCACACTAACAACTTTGATAGTCAGTTTTAAGTGAGAGGATACACAAAACAATTAGCAGTTCGGATATATCAGAGATCCTTCAGAACCCTTGAGTGAGTATCACTTCTTTCTAGTATTTTTTTTTTCTCATTTTGCCTTTCCTGTGTAACATCTTCTATCAGCATTTCAGTTAGAGATGAATTCTCCGACAAGTCCTTCATAAAGAAGCGTTTCATGTGAAACCTTAATCTCCACAGGTGCATGGATGCAAAAACTAATTCAGTATTGTGGCTTCCTTTCCTCAGGACTTTCTTTTATACTTTGATCAATTAGTGGTTATACACATTCTTTCACAGTCTTCCTATTTCTGGTATTTTCAGAAAAGAAGTTACTGTTATTTTTAAGTCTGTGCAGGTCATTCCTGAAATTCTTCACTTGGTTTTCTTATATTTTTTATTTAACCATGGTGGGATTAAATACCTATCCTATCTTCCTCATTTGCACATGACTTCAGTTTTTTGGAAGATGCCACCTTCTTTCGAACAGCACCTCCTCCTTTTTGTCCTCCTCAAATGTTGGTAAGTGGTATGTATTTATGCCAAGTCCTTTGTGCGGTATCTTTAGAGCATCTATAATGTCTGTTCTTCTGACTCTTTCCCTTCCATTTTTCGTTTGAACCAGTTTCCTTATTTTTATATAGTTATGCTCTTAAGTATAGAAGCAAGAAATACTAGTTTCCCAATCTTCTGTTCAAAGCCTAGGTTCTTTGCTTTATAAGCCAGATGATGCTAAAAGTTACACTGTAACATGGAACATCCATGGACTTGGACTCCAGAAGACACGGGCTCAAGAACAACATTCTGAACCCACCAGGGAACAGAACGCAGCTACGACAGTCTATACCAGCCACATATTCCTCAGAAAAGGCAGCTAATGGAAAAATCTGGATTTACTTGAGGTGCGCAAAACAGATAGCGGTCAGAGGCTATCGTATGATTTAAAAACACACGAGATACAAAGATTGAGTTAGATTACAGGAGACTGGTGACCATCCTAAACTCAGCCTTCCCTGCAACAATCAGAAATTGAGTGTTTAGATCAAAAAAAAGTTATGCAAGAGTTAAAGTAACCTCTGTTCACTCCCTCTGTTTTAGCAGATAAACTGGTAATTATGAGCACTGGATCTATTGGCTACCTCAGAAGCTTGCAACCTCAAAGGGTAATTTGTGGAACAAAGGCTTCTCAGCTGAGTAAATCTGGCACATTAGTAAGCTGAGATGAAGTAGAAAAGTCTTCATCTACTTGTTCTCTCAAGATACAATTCTGTAACTACAGCAGAATGACTGAAATACCTCTTACTGTATTTGTAAAGTAACCGTAACAAAGGACCTACATCAACAACAAGGCAACTAATACAGATTTTACGAGCTAGGCATAACTCAAAACACACCTGCTAATCATTCTTTCTTAGGCCCTGTGAAAGAGGCAATGGATATATTCTTTGCTTCCTTCAGAATTACGAGCTTCAAGCCAACACGCCCGATACAGAAGTGCCCCACTCATTTAATCTATATTGATATCAAGATGGGTTTTAAAGGTAAAGAATATTTAGGGTTTTGAGCAGTAGCTGAAGTATGAGAGGACTATTAATATTTTACCCAAACTGTGACAATCAGTGCTTTTTAGACAGTCTTTTAATAAGCCCTATTAGTACTGATTCAGTCTGTAACTCTTCAAGGTATAGTGTCAAACTATCTACTTTCCAATGGGATGAACATGTTCAAGTTCAAAATACAGGCTAGCACATTTAGTTTATGTCATCAGTCAAATGTGCTACTCCATAACATGAAGGTAACTTCCACCTGACTGCATATGCAATGTGCTGCATTGAGTCAGTAGCTGAACTGAGCCAACAATAATAAGATAACCACATTTAAGCTTACTATAGAGCTACTAATCACCAGTCTCACGGTGGTTTCCAGTTTGCTAGTTTTATTGTCTTTTAATACCTCTCGTTGGCATCATCTCAAAACTGCCCCACCAATAAACACGGCTTGCTCTTGATCCCGTCCCCAGGGTGTGTATACAAAATCTAGCCACCTTACTTGATCTCATTTGAATCAAATACAGACCTTTTATACCGTAGTCTGCAGGCATTTTGAATACAACACAACCTCAACATTAAAAACCAGAAACTGTGAAAAAATGGATCTAGCAGCATTATCTAATTAT
The DNA here is from genome assembly GCA_013399095.1 of Psophia crepitans. Classification (NCBI taxonomy): domain Eukaryota; kingdom Metazoa; phylum Chordata; class Aves; order Gruiformes; family Psophiidae; genus Psophia; species Psophia crepitans. The sequence goes on along the minus strand of VWZZ01003788.1, from coordinate 436,001 downwards.
GATTTAATAACATTTAATTCTAATCACTGTAGCAGCATTACTTTCTCTTCCTTCACACAGGTAGTTCTCTGCATATTCTGTGTTAGCTTTCCTCTTAGAAGTAAATGACTGCTTGCAAAGTTCAGAAAACCTCATCTTCATTAGATGGGACACTTCATCCTCCACTAAGAGCAGACAGACACAGTCAAGTTCTCAATAATATCTGGCTTCATTTGTATGATCCTTTAGCATATCTTTGCAGTGCTATCATGCTCATCACTGAATAATGCTGCAGACTTAGGACGAGATAATTTTTTTTCTTGCCATAGCATAAGTTTTAAGGTTTACTTACTGTTTATCTTAAAGGTCATAAGACATTTAAAATAAAAACATGCAATGGTGTGGAAGAGGCACTTGCCTTAACTCCAAGCTTCAGTCTGCAGCACTGATCAGTGATGGGTGTGATGACACCAACAGAGTGCATGCTGAAGTATCACATAAAGGAAGCTGAAGTTCATGAACGAGAGGGAAAAACAAAACATTGTTAAACACTGAAAATATGTTAGGGTGAAAAATACTCAGGAGCATGGAGAAGCTACAGAAAAATACACAACTTAAACTTCTGTCTTTCTCAAAAATTCCTAGTTATATTTGGTTTTAATTATTCTGAAAAGACATCCCAGCTCCTCTAACATGGATAAAAGCAAAAGATCGCTTTATTTCCTGGGTAAACTTCTGGTTCCAATAATGCTGGTGGCAAACTACTCATTAAATTAAAAAATACAATATTTTAACCATGGACATTACAAGCCTTTATCACGTACAGCTCCTCCATTAACGTAGCAGTGAATGCCAACAATTTAAGAATGCATTACATGCTATTTGTCTATATGTAAAAAACCCAAGTATCTAGTGATATGCTAATTAGCTTATTATCATTTGCCTCACTGTTTCTTTAAAAAAAAAAATGTACCTGTACTACACTGAAGATACTCTCACCTTCACATGTGCCCTTGCAGTACTACACTCTCTTGTAATCATTTCCATGTGGACTGACTGTCCGACCGTAAAGGCCTTACATCCGTTCTGTTGTTACAAAGCAACGACGAGCCCTTTAAGCACTCCCAATGTAAACCAATACTGAGTAATTAAAAATCTTGGCTGAGTATTTTCCTACGTTTATTATAATCCTGTAAAAAGGAGAGTATTTCTGACTAATAGGAACCCCTTCACTAGCCAAAAATGTTATGATCCTGAAACAGCAGTAGTGTGAGAACATCATTACGTGTGCCACGCTGAAAATGCACACAAGGTCATGACAGCCTATGCATTTATGGTACTAACCAAGGTTTATTTCATAAACAATTAACACCACCTCTGTTATCAACATGATTTCATACTTACAGTACTTGAGACACTGAAGAACATAGTTATATAATTTTGATCTGTATTGAGGCCTAAGCCAGCACAAAATAAGCTAAGTAGGTAATCATCACTTCAACAGTACATCTACTCTTTCTTATTTCTGGATAAGGCTTCTTCATTAAGCTGAAGTTTACACCTACCTGTTAATTAATCATGTAAAAAAAAAAATCCCCAAGCCAAAACCAACTATTGACATGAAATGTGTCATTTTGAGGACTCACTATATTCACTTACACCAAAACCACAAAAAGAAACCTATCTATTATAATACCAGACTCTGAACATTTGTCACTACAGCAAATACCAATATATGAGCTAAATAGCTTCACATCTCTTCTCTCCTTGAGGAAAGGATGATATGGATGTCTCCACTGTTTCACAGTGTGCTTTCTGAAACAAGAGCTACTGACTTCATTTTCCCCCAGATTTTAATTGCTTAAAACCTTCTGTCCAACTGGACAGAGTACTGGAAACTCCAAATTGTCAAAAATTGAAACGTATGTCATTGTTTTAATTTATAGGCTTTATTTGATGAAAATAATATTTTACTTATCTTCAATACCATTTAGAGCTAGAAGCACTACCATACTGTGCATGAAATTTATCCTTTAGAGAAGAGGAGATGGAAAAATGCTTTGAACATGACACGAAATAAATACTCTATTATTCTCATGTATGAAAATAGAGTACAGATAGAGTACAGATTTCTAAAGTAAACAAATACTCAAGTCATGTGTAGACTTGATGTGGAGGGGAAAAATGTATGTGAGAGACAAAGAGCAAACCAAACTTGAATTTTAACAATTTCTGGAGTCATGAGTCACCTCTAAGTGACATTCAAACAAAAAAATTAATCCAGACTTACAAAAAGATCTTAAGTATCTGGAATAGCTTAGTAACTAACAAGCAGCAGCACAACATCAGAACTACCTGCGGGTAGAGATATCTCCATCAACAGGACAGAACTTCATTACATACCTGAAACAATCAAGCATGTTTCCATCCTAATTACAGTGATATCCAATCAGCTACCACTAAGAGGATATACCACTGTCTTCTGGTAACTGTGCTACCGCTCCAACTAAATTCTGTTGCATTTACATCATCACTGAACTACATAAACTCTACCTAAATTGCTAATGACCAATGAGTGCTTTTTGGACTTTGGTATATTCTAAAGCTACATTTTCTTTAGAATGCAATTTGGAAGATACCTATGAAACTGGGCCACTAGTTTCTTTTCCTTCATTTTGTTTCTTCAAATAGTAAAGGCTGTTTTTAAAACAGTGACTTGATCTTGCCAGGTGAGGTTTCTCATTTCAGCGTACAAAATTAATGTAAAATTATCCTAGAAACATTTACTTATTGTCAGATGACATACGAAAATAAAGAAATCATCAAATAAATAAAGGCTCAGTTACTCTGTGGCAGATTACTTCAGTGGAAGTAAGGACACTTCAAAACCCACTCATCTGGATCTTTTTTCCATACTGTAAATTAATGCAAGGCAGACGTAAATCAGTATTTCTCAGTGCGTTAGTTCTTCCTTCCTTCTTGCAAAATGTTTAATTTCCAGTCTCTAAAGAGACAATTTACATATTTACTGAAGTATAAGGGCCGAAGTTAACATTACAGCTTTTTACAGATGTAAAAATGCCTAATCAAATGAGATCTATAAGAAAGATATAGCAAAGGAAAATGAAAAAGCATGTGTAGAATTTAACACTTCAAGGTGCTTATAAAACTACAATTCCTAAAAGCAGTTCCTGACGTCTTTCTATTCTATGTTGTGTCAAAGCCAAAAGATACCAAACTGGAAAACGTAAAGTAGCAAATTAATGTAAGAGGTTTATAGATATGCAAGAAGTTTCACGTAACTGCAAAACAGGTAAATTAATACATCCTCTTCATGTTAAATCCTCTTGATTATAAACCACTTTGCCTTCTGAAGTGTACAAACACGTATTTGCATGCAATATATTAATCTCTGTTTTACTCAATATGAAAACACTATCAGCTCCTGCAAATTCTTGGGAAGGACTTCCAAGCACATGTAATTAAGCATGAAATAGAGAGTCACAGGTTAAAATGACCTTTCAAAACAGGCAAGGTACCGTATATTATGAAAAGAATGTCTTCCAAATAGCACATAAAGTAATCACAAAGGACTACTCACCATGTCATATGCTGTTACAATCTTTTTCAAGACCTCTGGAACAATCCCTTGGAGCTCCATAGTCGGATACTGATCATTGAGATTCAGTACTACCAAGGGTGTATTATCAGGCCCAACCAAGCGCGTAGACACTGCCAAAATGCACTGCATAAGATTTGCTACAGGAGAGAGGCCACATAATTCTTTGAATGAAACTACTGCATTCTGCAAAAAGGAAAGAAAGAGTTTCCTTTACAGTTAAATATGAATTTTAATGTCTCATTCTTTCAGGATAAAATGTTTCACTGTTACAGCTGAGCTACAATGTGGAATTACCACAGCTTTTCCCTGAAAAATTAGCAGTTTCCCAAAGCAATTAATATTATACATACATTTCACCAAAAATGTTAAAAATTCAAACAGAATTCAATACTCGCCACAGGAAAACTGTCTGGTCTCTATCGCTACTAAAATTCCCGTGCAAATACATGAATAGTAAAACATACTGGTTATGTACTTCTAAAAATTCTAGAAGATACTTCAAAGTCATTTTTAAAATCCCACTGAGAGAAACAAAATTTTAGGTGCTGAATGTGCCAAATAAGCAAAGTGAAGTGGAAGGAGGAATTCAGCCCATTTGCAACTTTAAACATACCTGAACTATAGTCCAGACGTGCTGTGGACCTGCTGGCTCCCATTTGGTGTGATTCACAAACCCAGCACTCCACTACCGATGTCATTCCTATCACAGAATCACATGTAAGTGAATTTTTAAGGTACTTTAATATAAATACCAATTTTGTACCTTTCCCTAAAATTTATTATAGTTGTATTTTATATCCAATATGGTAAAATATAAAACTGTGCATTTAAACTTGAAGGAAATTTCCAGTATTAGAAATACAATGTGACTCCAAGTAGCCACTGAAATTCCATGATGGGAATATTCTCAGCACTGTAATGAATTTAGCATTTTTGTACCAAGTGGGAGCTGGTGATCTATGGCAGGTCTGGAGTTTGTGTTCCTGTAGGAAACAAAAAACAAAAATATGGTATGTTTAAGTTACATATGTGCTCAGTGCTCCTTTCTCTCACCTCTTACCCAAGCAGGGTATTTGACACAGATTTTCATTTTAATCAAAACCATTTTCTGTCTTGCTGGCATGGCAAGACTCATTTGTGGACAAATTTCTTAGAAAGACATAATGCCAACCTTAATGCAAACAGGAATTAAATGTGAAATAATTTGCTGTCCTTTTATAAGACAAAATACACAAAGTAGGCTTCAAAATATGTATATATAGCATATTCATGCAAAATTACGAGAATACTAAAATTACATCTACTACAGCCACTTACAGTGTACTTTAACTCTAGTAAATGTTTACTATCATCAAGTAAATGTCCAGGAAATGGAAACCACTTCTATTAACTGGACTACACCTTAAGGACACACTAACTACGTAGTTGAAAAGATAGACATTGGGACGTCCATTCAAACAGATTTGAGATAAATATGGGTAAGCCATAATGAACAATGATTCTACAGAGAGGTAAAGGAGGACCCAGGGACCTAATGGCAGGCAGGACAGAACTATGGCTGTAACTCTTGCCTTTGGACTTCCAACCCTATATCCAGAGACTATCCCCTCAAACCGTCACGCAATTTAAACATGCGACATCACATCCAGTTTAATCACTCATGCTTTTATCAGCGATGAATATGTAACAAGAAGTTATGGCATCAGCTTTTGGCATGGTAATGTAGTACTTAACAAGGAAGAAAAAAGGCCAGGTATTTGTACACAGATTTAGAGAAACCATTAAACTCACTGCTGTACGCTTTTTTTTCTCTTGTTCCACTTTATATTAAAAAAAAAAAAACCAAACAGCTTTGCTCTTTATAATCTGGCTGGTGGTGACATTATGTGTTTCTGTATCACAAAAATCGTAATTTATAACGCAAAATTTCAGTAATATAAACAAATCTCACATTTGCTGACCTAAGTTGTTATTTGAGTGGTTTTACTTTTATTAGCTATAAATCCTTAGTTAGGCAGAGTTTAAATTGTGCAGATTCTATAATCTGTCAGTAAAGCTATGCAAAACTAATATTCCCCCATGTACCTACAAATTCTTCTTGAGAGATGATTGAGAGATACCATTGATTGAGATATTTTGAGATCATAATGATGCATTCAGCTGATAGTACAACTTTCAAGCTGACAATGTAATACTTAAAATACCTTTTAATATCTCATGTTCAAAGAAATCACACTGTAGAGTCTGTTTTAAATTTTATCAGTTCTGAGAAATACTGCAGAATGCACAGTAGAGTTTAAAGCAGCTACAGAAAATACATGTTTTTATGGTTTTCTCTAATCTTAGGTTCAGCTCTTCCTTGAAAGGTATCTTAAAATACAATATCCTCTATATGACAGAATACTAGCCTGCAACAGCTACATGTGAAGTCCACTTTATGTGTACTCCATAAAGTGAAACACAAGTCAAAATATCATTCCTGTATTTTTTTAATAATCTTTTAGTGTAGCAATCTGATCCACCAGGAGACCCCACCTGCAGTACTGGGTCCAGCTCTGGGGCCTCCAGTACAAGAAAGAGCTGGAGCTGCTAGAGTCAGTCCAGAGGAAGGCCACAAAGCTGATCAGAGGGCTGGAGCACCTCTCCTACGAGGACAGGCTGAGGGAGTTGGGCTTGTTCAGCCCAGAGAAGAGAAGGCTCCAGAGACACCTAATTACAGTCTTCCAGTACTTAAAGGGGGCCTACAGGAAAGATGGAGAGGGGCTGTTTATCAGGAGGTGTAGTGATAGGGCAAGGGGGAAGGGGTTTAAACTAAAAAAGGGGAGATTTATATTAGATGTTAGGAATTTTTTACTGTGAGGGTGGTGAAGTACTGTAATAGGTTGCTCAGAGAAGCTGTGGATGCCCCATCAATTGGAAGCGCTCAAGGCCAGGTTGGACAGGGCTTTTGGAACCTGATCTAGTAGATGGCGTTCCTGCTCATGGCAGGGAGGCTGGAACTAGACGATCTTTGAGGACCCTTCCAACCCTAACGATTCTATGATTCTGTATGGGAGAGCTTCATAACACTGTACCGATTTCTTCTTTCATATGAAGAAAAATTTTAGAACTGTATTACTATTAAAAACTCTTCAATGTAACATTATTTATGAAGAAAATTTCTCTAATGTGCCTCTGAAATCCAGAATCAAGTCTCAGACATTTCCTTTAATCAGTTTCCCCTTAACATTACATAAGAGTAAGAAGATTTAATAGGTCACTTCATTTGAAATGACTACGCTCAATTTTATTCATCACTGCTAGTACTCCATCAGAAGTTTATAGATAGTTAAAAACTTTATTAAATAAACCACAACTTTTAGAGCTCACTTTAATCTATAAGGGTTTATTTACGTAGAATCTTTATTGAAACCTCAAAAGTGGCATCTCTTGGCTTCCACAAAAACAAGCACCTCAGCCTGTACTTTTTCCTGAAATTCAATGTGTTTACTATAGGTCACCTTGAAGGTAATTTCTTCTAGAGGATGCCCTCCAATACTTTAGCACTAATTCCATGTATTTCTAACGTATTGCTGCTAGGAGGAATGATGGAAAGGAAACGGTCTTTCTGAAAGTACTGACTTCTATTGTGAATGAGGAAAAAACAAAACGTCAGTGAAACTATGCTGAACATACTTGATGTACAAGTTTTTTAATAAGCAGCAAAGCCTCCTTCTTCTACCAGCTACATTTGCTTCCTGCATTTCTACTTAGCTTAATTTTCTGAAATTAAAATATTGCCATACTTTGTTCTAGTGTATATAAGAATCCTTCAAAAGCCTAGGGCTAGTCAACAGGCTTGAGTTCTAACACTAGAGTCATACTTCCAGTTCACGTAAGTATCCAAGGTTACTTTGGTAGACGGTATCACCCAGAAGGTTGCTCTAACATAATCCATTTTTAAAGCTGTTCAACATTAGATTTGATTAACGTAACTTACAAAATGCAGCAAGACTCTAAAAACCATATATTCCATGTGCATCATAATACAAAAATACACATTAGAACTGATAAATTCATCATAAAAACCGTACCTGCATATTTTCTCTCAAATCTGTGGCATCCCGAACAGGTTGGTGCGCATTCTTGAAGACTTCATCTATTGTTTTAATCCATAATGTTCTCATAGAAGCATATTCCCTTGATTTCTTGCCCTTCCTCACAGAGAGGCCCCGCTTATGAGGTTTCCCACCACCCCTTCGATTAGTAATGGCCACATGCACGAACAAGGAAGCATGTGCTAAAATTTCACCAGTTAAAGACTGCAGAGGAACGTGCCGATAACCAGTCTGTAGACACTCAAAGGGAATAGTGTATTGCCCGATAAACTCATCCCCAATGTAATCATCATCCAGTACTACAAAACGCACCATAGCTAGTTCTGGTAAATTTATTTGAAATTCAAAACTTTCATCAAAGATTGGATTATCCCCATTCTGATGCATTGTTTTCGTCCTTTGCTCTGCACAGTCAGCAGGGATTCCATGTATTTCAACATAGACATAAGGATCCACAACATCACCTTTGGCACCGGATCCTTTGGGTTTAGGAAAGTTTTGCCCACTAATGATTTTAATATGAAGCAGCTGAGGCGAAACTCCAGGCACGGTGTCTTTCGTATTTGCGCTGAAGAAGGAGACTTCTTCCCTCATGATAGCAGGACGAAGGACATAACCACAGTTTCCATTTTGTCGAAACCAACCAATGTTAAGATCCATCATTAAGCCAGGTGTTTGAAAGTTCATTGCTACAATCTGACAACCACATTTCCAGAAGTCCTGGGGATTCATATTACTGGAGTCAATCCTCATAGGACTGGGGAAAACTCTGGCAAGAAAACGTTTGTTATAATTTACAAAGTCTCCTGGGTTTTCATTGGCGTATTTGCTAGCAAGCACTTCGTTAAATGAGCACACTTCCCAGTACTTCTGGAGCTGAAATGAAACTTGAAACTCTTTGAACTGAACTGACTTACATATGCTTACCAACTCAGAGAGTTCTTTGCAGAGCTGAAATCGTTTCCCAGTCATCAAGTTTTGCGGTTCTACTCCCTCTTTCCCCACTCTCTGTGACATTTCTGCTCCTTCATCTTCATCTGTAACGTCTCCCTCTAGTCCGGAACAGTTAGAGGAAAGCTTCTTTGCTTTAATTAGTATTTTCCCTTTAAGTGATTCCGGTGATGGGAGGTAAGACTCTTCAATGTTTGGAGACTGTGTATGTAGTTTGTCCCCCAAAATTTTCTTCATGTGTTGTACCATAACCTTCTGTTGCTTAATAGAACAATGATTTTCTAAACACAAAATAAGAGGGTATTCAGAAGCAAAAAATGCATACTTGTTAATAATATCAATGACACTACGGAAGACAATCTGCGATGTCATTGTATGCCCTGTGTAAATTACAGGCTCATTATCTGGACCATCCCATACATCCAGTTCAACACTTCGACAACCCATTTTGAGAGCGCGAATGTAACCTGTGATGTCAGAAGGCCCTCGAAACTGATCCTCTATCAAGTATGTATTATGAGATGAATTTATAAAATAATGGGATAAAGGTTGTTTCATATCTTGACAAACTTTTTTATGTTCTGGATCAAATATGTGGCAGTCTGGTGAAGTAAGGTAATTTGTAAACCCATCTATAGAAAGACAACCCTTTTCCTGGCCCTCCTTGGCTGGCTCGTATTTCTGAATAATTTCAAGGCTTATTTCTTCCGTGACGTGAGCCATACCCTGTTCTGCTTCTAAAAACATCATGAGGTCCTTGGTATCTAGGAATTCTTTATTGCTCGAAAATTGAACCAACAGGAAATAGATTTCAGGTCTGGTACAAAGCTCATGAAAAACTTCAATAAACTCTTCTTTTGTTACTTCAGTACCAGTTTTTTCCTTGGATCTATGTAACTCCTTGAATTTTAGTTCAATTTTGTTAGTTTTTAAACCAGGATTTAAGTCTTTTATAAACTGTACAGCATTACACAGGGGTATATGTCCCAAATTATCTACATCTGATTCACTGAACATTTGTGAAAGCCATGAAGTCCGCATATTATCTTGAGTACTTTCTATCATATCTAGAGTATGTTTTCCATAAGAAATCAGGTATCTTAAGCCAGTAACCCAAATATTTGCAATGTCTGCTGAGTTAGCAACAAGATCTAGTGACTCATAGTTTTCTCCATATATAATTGAAAATGCACAGTCTTCTGATATCTGGTCATATATTCCATTGCTGCGAAAAATATCTGTATTTTTTCCTGTTCTTACTTCTTTGATTGATTTAATATCAATCTTTGCTTTTTCAGAATCCTTTTTTGAAGGTTCCCAGCGTAGAGACTGCATATCTGCATCTAAAAGAAAATACCGGTGATACACCCTAGAGTTGGATCGAATCTTTTTGAGCTCAGAGCCTTCAACCATCGCGTTTATACAGTCACTTGCACTGCTGATCTTTTTCTCCGTTGGCATGCTGCTAAACGACACAGTCTTCTTCCGTTCTCGCTTTTGTTTCGTACCATCCTGGTAAACAAGGGGGAAAAGAAGAAAACATGTATCAGTATGGTTTTGCTCAATGTTGAAATAGGTTTCAGCTTATAGCTGAAAGTTCATAAAGTGGTTCAAAAAGGCTTAGATCTATGCAATGATCATTAAGATGGAAATTCTTATTGGAATAACCACAAATGAAAATATTAATAATGGCTTAATACTTGCTCTTGCCTACACAAGTAATCTTTCAGGGTTTGGGGCTTTTTATATATATTTTGTAGGAGCAGAAAATTTTAAAATGCAATTTTTGAATGCTAATGAAGTAACAATGCTGTTTAAATGCATTTTATTAATAACCTACCTACAGAGATAATGGGTTCTACAGCAAAGGCAGCAGAAAGTAAGCTTTCCTCTGAGTCTTTATACAGTGCTACAGATACTTGCTGAACTATGTCAGCACAGAATATAAAGCTTTAATGCCATGCCAACAGGGTCCTCATGAACACCAGAGAAACATTAATACACAATTAACTACTTAAAATCCATAGCAGATGGTCCTAACCTAAGTGCACAAGACATTAACAGTATTTACGCGTAACTCCCTTCTCTCCTGCACCCATCCATGTTCTTCCCAGAGACTGCCCAGAGCACTGGCACACGCATCCCACCCGTATCCTCAGACAACATCCACATTAGTCTTAAGGAGCTACACTGAAACACAAGTGACTGGACTGGAGTAGTTCTAATTCACCGCAAGTTCTGAGTTTCAGCGAATACAACAGTGACTCAAGAGGGAACCCACTCAGACAATTCAAGTGTAACTGGTTCCAAAGAAGCTGTGTATCATCACAAAGAACTTGAATGGAAAACACAAGACATGGGCAGGAAGGGAAGCAAAAGTGATTCACCTTTGCTCTTAAACCAATGAAATAACTCAGAGGTCTTAGATTACTAGAGAAAGCTTGGGTAGAAAACTGGATATGTAAGCCATTAAAAAAAAAAAAAAAGAAAACATAATGTCATTTAGCTACCTCTATTTGCTGTTTGTATTAACTCAAACAAGTGCAAATACATCGGTAATGGATCACTTAATATAATCAATTTTCTCAGAAAGAACTGAATTTAAGAAAACTATGTGCTTTCATGATCTGCATTTTCTGAGACTGAAAAAACGCTGCATTTTTTTAAAGCATCAGGTGTCTTGATAAGCCAACCTTTAGTCCAAAGTAGTACTTTCATGAAATATTTTTTGTTAGATACCCATTTAGAAGTGGTGTTGCATTACAGCACAGCTCAAAAAATTACTTTTCTAAATTTACACAAAAAGAATGTTGACTTTCCCTGTAACAGTTTTCTATTTGCAGTATGTTCCAGTGCAAATCAGCATTGATTATATGGCAGAAAGGAGAGGGAAAGACAACTTTCAACAATTGCTATGCTGAACAGATGCTCAAACAAAAACCATCCATTACAGACGCATTTCCAGTTCAGGGCATATGTACTGTATGTTTAATTTCATTAAATTAAAAATGCAGAATTCTGGGTTGGTAATTTAATTTATAAGCATCCAAAAAACCTTTCATTAAAAACAATTATTAGTAAAGTAAGCAGACTTAATATTTGCTGTTCCATGTTTGAAAAAGTTAATCAACCGTATGATTCTTGCACCTTTAACAACAGCAGAATTTGCTGTACACAAGTTCTCAAGAGACCAGTAAAAATTAACAACCCTACAGAGGACTGTTTTACTTCTAACTCCAGATCAAACACCTGCAATGGATACCGCACAGGGTTGACTCTTGGAATCTGATTACACATAGTTTCGATATGAGGACTGCTTTCAAACAAAAGCAGATTTCCTTAATTTAAAAAAGTATTTTTGTTTACGAAGATTTTTGTTCTATTTTAAGCCTAGCTTTATTGGTTGGCTACCTGTCTATCTACATCTCCTGACCTGAAAAAGTAGCAAGGGACAGCCCCACAGAAATGGGCAATGACATTCCTCTCCAGTATTTTAGGGCTTGGAATGAAGCACGCTGGAACTCCTTTATGTTCCAGCTTTCTCAGTCACAGATCTAGGAGAGGTATAAAATTCTTGAACTCTTCAATGAAAGTCATCTGACAGATAACCTCCTGACACCAGAACCCTCAAGGTCTGGGACATATTACCTTGCCTGACCACGATCAGTATTTCTAAGCAGAAGGAAGGTCTATGCCTTTCTTTATGGTCAGGATTGTCTCCGATACAAGACACTGAATGGCAAGGGAGGAAAAGATTTGCCATTTCTTGACACCATCTGATGTAAACTGGTCCATCTCATGGCAACCCCAACTCTTGTTACCTAGAGACTGAACTGGAGCTTACACATACAGATCAGAGGAACAATTCAGTCTACCACACCTGCAAGACTATTTTGCTTGCCTGCCAGATGAATCTGAAGCCAGTTTGACAGTGTTCTGCCTTTCTGCAGCGTAAAGCAATCTCACCACTTGGGTTATTCATACGAAGCCTGCTGGTGGCAGACATCACTGTCTGAATGTAACCACCGTGAAGATAAATTTTAAAATACTATCGTGAGTTTCTCACAACTCTAAGCTCCACAACAGCCTTCGCAAGTTTTTGCTTCTCCAGTGATCAGTGACCCTGAGCTACCAGACTGCCTGTGTGAGTCCTCCTCCTACAGAGACATGGCAGTGACAATCAATTTGCATAAACAGAAGAACTTAAAGGATATTTTCCTGAAGACACTGGCCAGAATTATCCACCTGCCTGAAAAGAAACAGCAAAGAAACTCTCACTCATAAGCCAGGAACGTAATTGCACAGAGCGCACAAACTGTCTGAAACAGGTCTGTGAGCCTCAGAGATATAGTCTGACATGGAGAAGGTGGAAGATACATTCTGCTATATGATGTAGGAGATTTCACCCACAAAGTGGGTGGCATTCCTGAACTGGATCAGGTTTCTCATGGCCTTAAGTCTGCCTTGAATCAAAAAGACTGGCACATCAGAAAACTGTATCTACCTGAACAAACACAGGAATGACTTCTCGGCATTCATGAGACTTACAGTGTTCTTGATGCTGTTCAAGATGCTTGAAGTGAGACTGGCTCTACAGGGCAGACGCATAACTCTGTTTACAGCAGAAGCTACAATTTTTGTGCTGAAACAACTTTCAGAGTCCTTCTAGGATCTCTCACACAATGAAGACCATGTCAATCTTCAGATTATAATAGGTACTGTCATCACAACTCAGGACTATCCCTAAAGACTGTCTGTTCTTCAGAAGACTTTAACATTGAAACCAGAAGGACCACCTTATCCATACATTTCCTGAAACCACATGTGCCACATCCAAGGTCATCTGCAAGAGGTTTTCAGAAACAGAACAGAGCACAGACGCGAAACTTTGCTAATATCTGCTAGAAGTGACAACACAAAGCATTTTTAGTTTATTCAGGAGCTCCTAGCAACAGAAAATAAAAGTATCTAGCAGTTTAAAAAACAGAAATAATCCCAGCTGACATCTATGGCACTTAAGAGACAGAGACAGCTGGAGAAAATGGCTTAAAAGAGCAAACAGGGAGGAGTATTTCCATTATAACTTTTTTTGTTATTCCTCTCAAGATACAGACAAAGAAAGAGTTGTGTGATTAAGACAACACTATCTGCAAAACAGAATTCTGTAGACGACAAATATCTTGAACTGGATGCTGATATATATTGATATGCACATCATTCCCGATCAGCAAAGCCTTTAATACATGCAACTTTATGATAAAATTACTGATAGTGCAATTCAAGCTCCACGTAATACATCAGGATGATAGAGGAAACACAGGGTTTACAAACATCTACTACAGGAAAGGATGCAGAGAGTAAACTTTATGACCTGTACATGCCTAAGTGAATTATGCCCCAGAAAACACCATGGAGAAAGCAGTACTTGAAAAACATTCAATTCTGGTGCTACCAAGAAGTTTAGGTACTGCTCAGGACAGTGGAATTGACAGCACTTTGGGAAGAAACTTACAGCCCAAGGCAGGGTCCTGCCGCCCCGCAAGGTGGGACGTGAGGGGCTGCAACTGGAGCACAGTGCAGGACAGTCCTTCCAGCTGCCAGTGCAAAACGGTCCTTGCACTCACCAACGCAAACTCCAGAGATGGGTGTCTGCAATCCTGCCCCTCTCCACGACCAAAGCAGCTACCTGCAGCTTTGATGCACTCGTTATGGTAGCTGGGTTGTAAAGATTAAGGCCTTTATCTGCATTTAGCTCACCAAGATACTCCTTAAAAAAAGACAACCGTAACAAGAGGAAGTGGCAGAATGACACATTTTTAGAGCGCTCGTCTGGGAAGTGAAAGTCCCTGATGTCATTACTCCATCAACACTTCAGCTGGTGACCCTGAATGCAAAACATACAAACAGTCCGTGCAGCAGGGACCTGAACACCGAATTTTGTGCCCTGAGAGGAATACCCACCTCCCCAGGTGACAGGTCCTGCTGCTTGTTTATGCTCTCACCATACAAAATTTCCATTCGTCTTTATACACCAGAGGTTCATCAGAAGCATGGAAGGCAGCTCCACCCTAGTCCTGAGAGCACGTGGGGAGCACACAAGGAGCTGCGCGTTTGAAGATCCCCAGGCAGAAGGACTAGAGCCCAGCCACTCAGTGAGTCGGTGGGTGCTCTGCCAACCAAGCAACTACGTGAAAAACAGCATGGGACACCTCCTCTCCACCCCAGCACCTCACTGCAGGCTTTTTCATTTTAAGTGGCTGAGCTTTGACAACGTGTGAAGAAACTCACGCACTTTGTGCCAATGATGGCGCACAGTCTGCAGGAGCCACAGGCCCAAGGACACCTACTTAATCCCAAACAGGATTAGAAACTAGATGGATGCTGAGCCATTCTGCCTAGCAAAGACGGGACTACCTGTACATACGTGCAGTAACAAGACTGTAATCACACACAGTGTCTCAAGAGCTTCTAAATAAATCAGAATTTTTTTGCATATAAGTTCTGAATTAAGTGACATGTTTGTGAATCTGAGGGTCAGTGTTGTGGCAACACTCTGAACAATCCCTGGTGAGTACGTGAGAACACAGGCCACATCTAAGTTTGGTTAATTTTATTTTTTTAATCACACTATTATTTAATGTCATATAATGTAAAAGCTGTTTTAGAAGTCACCTAATGTACATCTGTAGCCAACAACTGCAATGCAATTCATTACTTTATGACGAGAACAGACAGTCTAATGATCTGGATGATGAACACAGTGAACTACTCTCCTGACATTACACAACTCCTTGATGACTTGCTTTATAGCACATGCGGTAAGTATCCACTTTTAGTATGAAAACGGACTGTCTACATCAAATGCAATTCAGCAGCAATTGCAAAATCACCTAGCTTAACAACATGATGTACAACACAAGCCTGTTTCAGGAAGTGGTTAGTTTAAAGAAAAAAACATTGAAGCTGTGTTTATTTAATTAGGATTCCCAGGAACTTTTCTTCAGAACCCTGCAAAACAAAAAACTTGAATTTTGTAGTTTTTCTTTATACTTAAGAAAGCTTTCAGGTATGTCTATATAAAGTTAGGTCTATTCAAAGGGAAAAAACACTGAGATTTAAGGCAGTATTTTAAAACACTCAATTTCTAAATGCCTTTTAATGAAAACACAATAATAGCAGTAATTTATTCTTTTCTAAGGTGTTACCTGTAGGTTTAGAGATATAAATGCAGACGTTGATCAGCAAATGAGTTACAAATACAATGTCAGTATCACATTATCCTTCTGTTTATAAATATTTTCTACCACAAAAATATTTAGGGTTTTCTTTGAAAAAAAAATCTGTAACTGATATGGCAATAATAAACATGACCATTTATTTTAGCAAACACAAAAAAATCCAGTTTATTATTATGTACAAGTGGCGCATGTACAGCTGCCAGCTCATTCCAGAACATAGCATGCAGCATTATAAAAGAAGCTAAGCAAGGTTTTGTGTGAAGGAGTCAGGCATCCCCCCACTAGGAGCCACATCCTGGAAGGCAGGAGGTCTGTGTCCTTGGTGCACCCGCTCTCAGACTAATTCTCCTGGAATCAACAACTCAGCAGAAGAATCAGAAGAATTACTCAGCCTCTGTCCTCTAGCCAAGCATCTGTGTTCTTCCCAGTCAGTACCTTTTGAGTTGCCATTACTAGGAGATTCTTACTAACACAGTGACCTAAATTCACTAAAAAGCACGTACTTCATACTGCTTTAACACAGCTGTCCAAAGCTTGCAGAGCATATGAAAATCGAAACAAGAAAAAACTCTCCAAGTAATTACCAGTTCCGCTAACAGAATCCAAAACGCTTCAGAAACAGCCCACAGCGAATTACATCACATATAATAGCATTGGAAGGGAACTGTAGGCACTACTTAATGGTACACAGACCTGAGCAGTTCTATTTAAGACAAAGTAAAGAGTCCTCAGCTGAAATCATAGACGTTTATTTGCGGGGGAGACCAAACATCAGCTACCTGGAAAACACAAGGCCTCCCGCTCGTCGTGAATGACTATACATGAGCTCAGCACTGAAGTATTTTTCAAACCGGTATTCATGGCATATCTGCTGTTTGCTGAAATCTTTTAAGAGAAACACATTTTGTCAATGCGTGTTGGACTGACCCCAGTCAGACCCCGTTACACAATGTTATAAATATCAGTGCGGGGGAAAGAAAAATACAAAGATTAGCTGTACAATTAATTTTTGCTTTTTTTTTTTTAAACTAAGGGAATTCTATTATTAAAGGAATATGGACACAAGGGAAAGTCTTAACTCAATTCAAACAAAAAATATCTGGTTTATTTCAGACCAGCTAACTGTGGTTTTGTGATACAGCTAAACCAATTCCCTCTTCAAAACATTAACTTGCTGTCCTGTTTCTTCCTCCTCCCTGTCCCCCCAGCTCCTCAGGCCCAAACTAGCACCTGCCCGGCACACAGTGAAGTGAATTCACCTCACTATCTCAGGAAACGAAAAATTCCTTTTTTGCTGAATTGGTTTTCTGCTATTTTAGTGAGCTGAAACAATTTGCCATATAATCAGTAAGTATCAGAGCTGGTTCAAAATAACCACTAGAAACAGAGAATTGATTAAAAATGGGAGGAAAGAACAGAATCACTCACTTTTATCAAGAAATAAATTCAGTTCAAATCAATGTAGTTGAAACTGTTCTGTGAAAACAAATCCTATATGAACTAAGGAGAATTGTATGTCATTAAGAAAAACAAAATTCCTCATCTTGATTCACCTCACAGAACGTACATCAACACGTTCACAAGCATACTCAACCTAAAGGCAAAGTATAAGAAAGAAGTACCAACACCATAAACCAGCAGAACCGAGGTTCTCAGGGCTCCTTTGGCTCTATTTGTCCTGCCTTGCTTCAAGAAAACAGGACACCAGAAAATTTATATTACATGAAAGAGATCAGTACTTCACTACCTATTAGAAAGAGCAGAGAAAAATGGTAGCCTGTATTGTCCTTGTCGGTTTTAGAGCAAATTTAACTCAGTTAAACACTGTGACTGCAACAAGCAGGGAAATAACAGCATATGGTTTTGCAAATAAAGTCTAGACTAAGGCTTTCCTTGTACAACTTCTTACAGAAGAGCTTATGTAGTCATTTGATCAGTTTACCAAAAGTAAAGAAACAATTTTTAACATGTTTTTTGTGTTGCTGTCTGAAGTATCCTTAGGTTCTTCAAAGTTCAAATGCTCTCATCGAATGTCAAGAGGGAGCTTTCCATGAACTTCTGCTATGAGGCAGATGCTTCTTCCACTGAGATGCCCAAGACATCCAGAGGCATGCTGCTGCTCGCCCGCTCTCACTCAGCTCTTCGGGCGGGCACAAGCTGGGCAAGGTAAGGGAATGTCCTAACTCCAATGTTAAAACTTGCTAAAGCAGCATGAATGCAGCTCATGTCTCAAAACGCTGTATTATATTCCTTCTGTTGGTGTCTGCAAGTCATGTCGGTTAAGTTCTACGAAGACAACTAAAAAAGAAACGACAGCTTGCTTAGAAAATGCTCTTCAGCCAAATGACAGAACACCAATTACACTGCGCACTCCTGGTTTTCCTCGTTTACAGCTAGAGCGTTGAAGTTTTAATCCTGAGCCTCAGTTTTAACCTTAAGAGACTCCATATCAAAATAGTTTAGCCATCCCTTCTTGTACCTAATGTCAGGGCGTATGCCTGATTTCTTGAGGATCGATTAATTACATTTTAAAAACCAAAATATTAAATCGAAGTGGTATTTCACTATACTAATTCAGCACACACAAATCTGTATGTTTTTCAAAAGAAAGTAAACAAACTGATATTGCTCAGTCTGCTGAAAACAGTGGAGTTTTAACTACTTACACTGTGTTTGATTTTGTCCTAAATTTTAAAAATCAGCTATAGGAACTAAGACTTCTGCATTCTGCAGTATTTTGCCTTATAGCAGCAACTACTGTCACTCACAGA